>OZ026816.1:3127283-3197500 GCA_964023185.1 Macaria liturata | reverse complement strand
TTACTTGAAACTAAATATAGACGCACTGGGTTAGAAAGCATATTATACGAGAAAAGAACAAGATCGAATATAACCGAATGAAAGTAGCAAGACGAGATAATAAAGCAAAAGGAGATAATAAATCAATGGGCAGATGACCTCAAGTGATGGCTCATTTCGATGAATGTTACAAGTTTGAATTTTAAATTCATAGATATATAAAAATAAAAGTAGGTAGGTAGGTGAAATTTTGTGAGTTTATTTGTTACTTTTTGAAACTAAACCGGCTAACCTCGTATGTTCATATTGTTCATGATATGAGTAGTTTACTTACATGACTATAAGGCACGGTGACAGTGTAGATGAGGACCCCGGCGTCCGAGTAGAATTTCACCACGTTCTTGTACGGCGGGCCGTCTGCCGGCTCCTCCGACTCTGCAATACATACCTATGTGAATATTTACTGTACGGCCAGGCAAAATGACTGAATGTAGAACTCATGTCTAAAGCAATATTTGTAGTGTATATACATAATGAACATGTGTCTTCCGTGGAAGGATCTGGGCGCCCACCACGATGTACCTACCCCAAAGACAAGAGGACGATGATACAAAGATAATGATGATAATATAAGACGATGTTCTCTTAATTCCGTGGGGAGTTACGACCCTCAGTAATGTATTATAGTATACAAGGCGAAGAAGAGCTGTCAAATGAATTTAGAAACTAGGTTCCATCTCTACACTATTTGCTTTCACTCTATGTAAGTTTAAGGCCACGATATTTCACCCGAAAACGCTTTGCGCTTGGAGAAATGCCTACAGTTGCTTTTTCGCATGCAATTCGACGCCGTATTAACATGAAAGCAAGGTCGAGCATCGCGCGCATAGCTCCGGCCGACGAGTCTTGTCCACACGCAAACAATTTTGCACAATTTGAGCAGTTTTGCAGGCGTTTTTGACGAAATAAATTCACATAAAATCAGCGATTAAGAATATTATATTTATGGCTTTTTACTCCTCTAAATAATAACATTATCTTTTAGATATAATTAAATTGGTTTAAATTTCTGTACTACTTTTGGAAAAAAAGGTGAAAAATATTTCAAAACAACTATTTTTCAAAAAATAAAACTATCGAGCAAAGTATACGTAATCGTGATTTGGCGTTTTTTATTGTCTTAACACTGAATCAAAATAATATAAACTGAAAAAAAATTTGCTCTATTTTATATACTTCTATTTTATTTGATTTTTATGAAATGTCGATTTCACATAGCACCCCGCGTTAAATAAAATACGAGAAATGAATGGGAAAGCCACCTACACCAAAGCTCACATACACAATGTTTTCGTTAAAAAATTGAGGAAAAATATTAACCGCAGCTCGACGGCTATTCTTTATTATTATGTTATGTCCTTTATACCGAAGAAATAATGGAATATAAATATCGCTGTTTTCTGAAGCACAAAGGGTAAAGTGCTTAGCAATATTATTCCAGACCACTTCCAGACCTTTTTCTAATAACGTGCATCAACATTTTTAAATAGAAATAAGTAAAAAACTTATCTCGACGTAGGTTGCGAGACAGTAAAAAGGTTTACCTACGTGGAAACTCTCCTTCCAAAACATCATAAAACGATAATTTATTTTTACTAATTCTACGCCGAGGCAGCTATAATTTTATTTTGAGATAAGGAAAGAAATACAGCGCGATAGCATTGAAGAAGGGTCGTTATAATAGCACCTATAAAATACGACAGAGCTTAATTTGCCAAATTAACAGAGAATGCTCATTTTAGATACTTATCTAATTAACTACACGACTTAGTACAAATTTATATTAGAATACAATAATATTATATATTACATAATATAAAATTATAGAAACAAAGTCACCAAATAGAAATGGTTATGGTTTTTATAACTCTAAAACTTGAAACTCCGCTGTAGGTATATAAAATAGGGCATGATAATTTAGGTACCTACTTAAGTAAAAATGGAACAAATACCTATAAAATACGGCTGTTATTTTATTATTTTCAAAAACGCCGAGTAACTTTCTAGTTTAGTTTTCTCATGAATTCTCAAGACTGGATAGAACGGGTGACGTTTTATTTTTGCGTCACATTTTTGTTGTATCTATAAAGGCTAATCTGGTCCATAAATTAACACAATACCTTTACAGCGAATTGTCCAACGTTTTGGTTAATTAGTAAAAATTCCCCGAGAGGATTCCAACTTTTATTTGTTACTTCTGTTGAGCGACAAGCAATTGGAATATCGCGAAATTTCTTCTAGGAAAATCAATTTGGATACTTTAATAGATTTCATTTCAAGGAAATTAACAAATTTATGTTGATACATTGTTTTGTGACGTAGATTAAGGATCAATTAGGTACTTAAGAGATGTGAAAATCAAATATCTAGATAAGTAATCGAAATAAATCAATAATTTATTTCACTAGCGAGCAACCCTTTGCATTTCTTTCTTCGTTTCTTTAGGTAAGTATACCTAACTCAGGTATTTTATTTGATGATTTCGAAGAAAATCAAATTTACAGATCGAGACTTCAAATAATATTTAATTTGAGACAGTAGTATCTGTTATTCGAAAACATGAATAAGGCTACAAGATTACATTCTGTGAATTACGTCGCTTCACTTGGTTTTCATAAAGACCTCTCCACAAACAATGTCATGAATCCTTTCAAATGAGATTAAAACATACCTCCGAAAGCTCCAAAGTAAATCTTTTAAGCGGAGACTTAAATTTAATATTACGTCTTAAAGACCGACAAAATCTTCCAACTGTTGTTAATTAAGAGCTAAATTCATTGCACAATAAAAGGATTGTTTTATATGCATGATACATAGAAGATTGGAGTCTTGTTTGCTTCTAACACTGAGAGTTCAATTCACGGACTCTTTTCTCGTATTTATTAATTGTACAAATATGTCGGTGTTGTAATTAAATTAAAAACTAGACTGAGATTTTTTGGAATGATAAAATAAATTCTATATGTTAATATGCTAATATGGTTGGTGAATCTAGCTACCTTTTATGGTAATTTATTGACACTAGTAGATACTTATATATTATAAGGTACCAATAACTTTCGTGGAACTAATAACTTTTGAGAATAGTTGCAGCTATCATTTTCTAGATTCATGTCTCATATTTATCACAGAAAATCGATCGTATAAATGTCTATCTATACATATAATAAAGCTGAAGAGGGTCGAGTCTTAACATTGAACATTTGTAAAAAAAAATTTTAGGAGATACTTCGAATTGACAGCAAAACATGTTTTAACAATTTCTAGTATTTTTGTCTGTTTATTTGTTTCTCCGTTTGTCTGTGTCGCTGTTTGTCTGTTTATTAAAACGCTTATCACGCAAAAAGCCTGAATGCATCATCATGACTTTTAGTATGTAGGTAGTATGAGGTCTTAGGAGTGTCATGGGTAACTTTTTATACTGAAATAATGCGAGCGAAGCCACGGGCCTCCACTAGTAGCCTATAAAGTTTAGTACGCCGTATATTCAATACACAGATTGAATAGGGACTGTTTCTTCATATATCTACGTCACAATTCTAAGGAATCTTTTGAATTTCTTTTCAATGGAATTATATCTACCATCAAAAATACTTAACCCATTTTGAGCAAAGAGAGGCGCCATCAAACATAAATTTATCTAAATCTAATCTGTAATTCATTTCTATAATCACATGCAAAATATAAATTTGGCTGACCGGGTAAGACGATAATGACTGCTAAATTAAAATAAAAGTCTTTCTACTGGCCGGCTTCGATAAGACATGAAAAGATTAATGATATTTCATTTTATAAACAGGAATTTAGAACAACTTATTTACGTTGAAGAAAGACATTTTTCCTAGAAATAACAAAAATAATTTAGAAATAGTAGAGCCTAACTTGTTTTCACCGAGTGTTTGCTGGTATCTATTTTAAATTGAAATTAAAACTATAGGTCAAAATTCAAATTCAAAATTTCTTTATTGATCCATTTAGGGTGTGCGTACATTTTTTAGGTATAATTACACTATTTACATTTGTATTGCTGTACGTAAGTAGTAGAAGGTAAGTACTGAAATTGGGATAAGCCAAACATAACAAATTCTACATAACTCGCGGTACATAAACAATATGGCTTGCGTCCTGTTCATCTCCATCCGCCATTTTGAATTTCTCACACAACATTCTAAATTCAAACTCACCTGGCACCAAAGTACCCGCAACTGCCAGAAGTTCTCTCGAATCAGCCCACTCTATAGCGAGGGTGTTGCCCCTCTTGCCGGTGGCAACTCTGACAGGGCTGACGTCGTCATGGCCTGTCATCATCACGATCTCTCCATTCCCCAATGATAACATTCTACTACTCGATTAGCGTACTATTAATCTCCAGCCGCCATTTGAATTTCTGTATTCTAAATTCAAACTCACCTGGCACCAATGTTCCCGCGACTGCAAGAAGTTCTCTCGAGTTAGCCCACTCCATGGCGAGGGTATTCCCTCTCATGCCGGTGGCAACTCTGACTGGGCTGACGTCATCATGTCCTGTCATCATCACGATCTCTCCATTCCCTAATGCCACTGCTAGCACGTGGTTGGCGTTGTTTTCAGCATCTTCTCCCTCCTCCATTTTGAATTTCTCGCAAGACCACGCCATTGACGTGATGCCGCCTTCAGCTACCAGTTGCACCTGTGGAATAAGTATGCAAGTCCGTATGATAGTGGCCAACAATGGTGTCAGAGTTTCCAAACCGCCCGAAGGGGCTCTGACAGGATTTGGGTTAAGTTTTGTTACACTAATGTTATAAGAACGTTTGTGAGAATGTTAGTAGGTACGTTCATTTGTGTTTCATGCTTTATGGACTGTTGTACACTGTACCTACCGATTTGAGAGAAGATTTGAGTAAGTACCTAATATTATATTCATAGGCTTTTATTGATTGAACGAGGCGCGCCTAGTAATTCCTAAGTAGAAACTCTTGTACTAAGTCTACTTAGATTGATTTTCAAAGTTCTAAAATCCTAATCTAGTTCGCAACTGAAATAACGATCCATATTTTTACGGACGAGTTTAGATTGACAATTTATTTTATTTTTTTTTTTACATTAAATAGGCTTACGTTTGACTATAGCCTGCCTGATGTTAAGCACCACTATAGTCTAAGATGTAGCACGCTTGCCTAGAAGAAACCTATTTACTCTAGATTTGAAGACCCCTGGGTTATAATTTTCTGGGAACAGGGCTCCAGGTAGAGAGTTCCATAGTCTCGCTGTCCTTACTATGAAGGTAGAATCAAAGCGCTTCGTGCGAGTCTTTGGAACTTCCACCATAAACCGGTGACGCCCCGCTGACTTCCTGCTTGTTCGACGGTGGAATGGAGACGGAGGAATTATATTGTGAAGCTCCGTTGCACACTCACCGAAATGCAACCGATAGAAGACCGACAGGCTAGCAACCTTGCGACGATGTTCCAAGCTTTGTAGTTTCGCTTTAGCAACGGTGGCTTCTCCAATGATCTTCTTAGCTCGCCTCTCAATCGACTCCAACGCCTCAAGCTGGTATTGGGCTGATCCGTCCCAAAGGTGCGAACAGTATTCCATGCACGACCGAACTTGTGCTTTATATAATATGAGCAGTTGCTCCGGCTGGAAGTACTGACGCACCTTCGAGATGATACCAAGCTTTTTGGCAGCCAATTGAGCCTTGGACTCAATATAGGAGCCGAAATTAAGAGACGAAGTCAGAGTAATTCCGAGAAGATCAAGGTGGTCAGCTATCGAAACGGTCACATCTCGGAAAGAAGGGGCCAGCTCGAATGGCCTCTTTTTTGCAGAGAAAAGACACGCCTGGGTCTTAGCTGCATTGAACTTAACCAGGTTGGCATCGCCCCAATCGGAGACCGCCTGAAGGGATAAGTTCATGCGCTCGACCATACTCTCCCTGAGTGACTAGATTTGGGCCGCATTGGCACGGGCGTTGGATGTGTAGCTCTCTACAACGGTGCTGTCGTCTGCATACCCAAGGATACCGGGTTTGAGCAGGTCGTTTATATGCAGCAGGAATAGGGTTGCAGAGAGCACTGACCCTTGAGGGACGCCGGCATTTATAGCCATTCGATCAGACGAGCAACCATCTATGACTACTCGAATAGATCGCCCCCTCAAAAAGTCTGAAATCCACGCACAGAAACCAGAGGGCAAGCCGTAAGAGGAAAGCTTACTTATAAGGCTGTCATGCCAAACCCTGTCAAAGGCCTTAGAAATGTCGAGAGAAACCGCAAGTGCTTCTCCGAATTTCTCCATGGCCTCGCTCCAGATGTGTGTGGCATACACTAGAAGATCCCCAGTAGACCGATTCCGGCGAAAGCCATATTGTCGGTCACTAAGGAGGTCATTCGATTCTAGGTACGCCAGGAGCCTGTAGTTTAGGACACGTTCCATACTCTTGCAGAGTATGGACGTGACCGAGATAGGCCTGTAGTTGGCAGGGTCGGCACGACTACCTTTCTTGGGCACGGGCTGCACGTTAGCAAGCTTCCAAGAACTCGGCACTACACCAGTCTCTAGAGAGAGCCTGAAGAGACGTGTCAGTATGGGAGACAACTCAGGCGCACATGTCCTCAGAACAATAGCAGGTATACCATCAGGACCACTAGCTTTGTTCACGTCTAGATTGCGCAGCGTTTTACGAACCTCGGTTTGACGGATTCGGATTCCCGGCATTTCCGTCGAACTTCTTGCAAAAGCTGGAGGTATCGCGCTACCAGCATCTAAACGTGAAGATTCCGCAAATAGAGATGCAAACAAGTTTGCTTTCTCAGTAGCGGTGTGAGCCAGTGATCCGTCAGGTTTCTGCAGTGGAGGCAGCGAGGGACGGCAGAAGTTAGCTTCGATAGCTTTGCCAAGAGACCAAAACGCTTTGCTACCCGAAGGGTACGTAGCAAGTTTGGCCCCTATCCGGCCAATATGATCGAAGCGAGCCTTCTGTAGCACCTTCTTGCAGGACTTGGCAATCTTGTTAAAGGCTCTCTTCTTTTCACGAATATCAGATGCCTTACGCTGTCGAGCATCGACCCATGCCTGGTAAGCCTGGTGTTTCTGAGATTCAGCGCGTGCACACTCAGGGCCAAACCATGGGCGAGCTTTACCAGTCGATGGAACGTCTGAAAATGGAATATAATCAAATCAAATCAAATCAAAATCATTTACGCCACTGAGTATCTGTCTGGATCAGTCGTCAACAGAAGGTCCAAGCAGTGTGGTGTATGAGAGTCAACATCCGGTACCCTAGTGGCTCCTTGAACCAGCTGGGTAAGATCTAACGAGAGGGCAAGCCGCCTCGTCTCTCGCCCGGCATGGTTGGTGTCCTGGTATGGATGTAGCCAATCCTGGTGATGGCCATTAAAATCCCCAAGTAACACAAGTTGAGCCGACGGGTACTCCTGTTGAGCTCTATCCGCCATCTCGCTGAGGTAATCAATGAGCCTGGTCGTCTCGGTATCTCCGCTGTGCGATCGGTAAACACAGGCGTAAAGAATCCTCTCCACGCCTGTGTCCACCAGTACCCACAACACCGAAAAGCGAGAGTCTTCAAATTTACGGAGACGCCGAATACCGATGTCATCGCGAGCGTACAAACATACGCCCGCATGCGGTTTTGAACCTGTGCTCCAGGGTATACCCTGGGTAGGCTAAGTATGACGCATCTGTTGGACATCTGATTTGGGTCTCCGTAAGAAACAGGAGGTGCGGTTTGTCTGTCTCCAGGTGGAAGTGGACAGGCACGAGATTTGAGTGCAAGCCTCGGATATTGGTGAGGTGCACTTTTTAGGAGAGGGAGTTTCATTTGAGTGGGTTAGGTTAGGGAGCCAGCAGTAGAACGAGGCATTACGCAGCAGAACCTGTGGGGCAGATTAATATCACGCACACCATTGGGGGACTAGTCTGGAGGCTTCGGGGTCGCCCGAGCCCCCCCGAAAGTGTTCAACGTGCCCTCTCTTCCGGTAGCCAACCGGCACGATGACGCACCTCCGGGATTTTTCGTCAGTTGGCGGGACAGCCTTTCGTAAGTGGCGAACCTACGATTGGGTCCCCTACTACCTGCGGTCGGCCAGCGGTGCACCGTGCCTCGGATCCCGCTAGACTCCATGACTAGTCTCCCGGTGATTATGACAAAACTTACTCCTAAACCGGTATTTACTGCGTGACGCTACTGCTCTGACCCGACCCCCTTTGACGGCGTCACCGGACCACGCGCCGGAACACGGCTATGCCGTTTGGCGGCGCGACTTAGTCCAGTGGGTGGTCACCAGCCACGGCCGAAGCCTACCACCGGTATTGTGTCGCCTGGTTCGCACCACCCGAAGACCACGTGTGGGGATTCACTCTGGGGTATTCTCCCACGGACGGGGGCAACTCGGTCTTCAAATTTAAATATCACTTAGATAAATTTAATTGGTATCCTTCCTATGGCTAGAGTTGGGTTTGAGTATTGAGATTCTTAGAAAATTGCCCGATTGGTAAATCTGCGGGGGAGTCACAATCCCCAGTAATGAGGAACAAGAGGATTGAGATTGTTAGAATAGCTGTACGAGTAGGTTCGCTTCACAGTATACACAATACTGCTTTGTTCAGCTTACATTTTCGTAATGATGACATTTGTTTGTACCCAAACCGACGAAATCGAACCTAAGTACTATCCTTACAATATTGTTGAAAGGGACCGTGACTATTCAAAATGTTACTTACTCAATTGAGTATATATCAATACAGGGTTATTGATACTAAAAGTTTCGTTTGACAACTAGCAAAAACGTCTTTGCTATTACATCTAGGTATTGGTAAATGACGCAAAAATATCTTCCTAAACTTTTTTGGCAGGAGATGGATCAGACATGCTGGAGACCATACTGTGTGGCACGTTGATGAGGAGGCCTATACTCAGCAGTGGGTGAACACAAGCTGACATGATGATGATGAAGAAAATTTTTCGCATTTGTGAGGACAGCTATTTTTTTGCGATTAAAAGACATTAGCAATTATGATTTAGGTACAAACGTTGTTTGTATCGTTTTCCTTTTAGCAGCCCCTTGATAGAAACTAGTAATCCCAGCCGCAACAGAATATCAGCGCTGGTGGCCCTGTGCCATCAGCATTAGGTTGAGTTGCGGCTGTATTGGGGCATCACAATCTTAACATGTAAGTTTAGTAAGTAAGTAAGTAAGTTTAAGTTTGTGTGTCTCAATAAATATATTTCTTTCTTTCTAATCCTGTATACACATACAATAGTTTATTTGTTAAGGCTCGTAGGCGTATAAGAGAGATACAGTTCGAACATAATGTTATCCTGGTCAAACATACATACATACGGCTGTTAGTTTGATGATGTATGTATTTAATCACCTCAATAGCAAGCTGGATGGTAAATATAGGTTTTACGCTTCAAATAGTTAAATAGTTCCGTAACGGAAACAGCTTCGTTTGTCGATCAAAGTACGGTAACAAATGGATAGAACAAAATTTTGCGTAGAAACTGTAGCTTTATGTACAAGTTAAATAAGCCGAAATTTTGGGGTATTCCATTTCAGTAGGTATAGACCCACCTTAGTTGCCACCAATATTCGGTAGGTATAAACACGAAAGTTTTTGGATACATGTGTATATTGTTTCGTTCTACAGGCGTTTATCCGATTAGACTTAATTTAACATGTAGGTACATAGATACTCGTCGCCCATCAATGCGGTGGGTTGACTAAGTACATCAGAATATCCACAGGGAGCACCTAGATTCAATCTACTAGAAGAGAGGCCTATGCTCAGCAGTAGTGAAATAAAAAAACCAAAAGGATACTAATAATATTACGTTACAAAATTAAAAAAAGCTAACTTTGTTAAGTATACTTTTTTGTTCGAAAAAACGCGAGCAAACCCTCGGGCACCAGACGCCACTAGATTAATATACTAGATAAGAACTTTTATTTCAGGCTTTCTTTTTTATACTGTGGCAGATTAAAATTATAACTAAGTTCTTCGATCAAAGAAGTTTAATTGTAGCAGTTAATCCAGCTTCAGTAAAAGCGTAGACAATAGCAGCGGGTCTCGACCCATTTCTGACAAGTGCGTTAATTACAGAATACAATACGCTACGCTAGTAATTGGGTCTCGCGGTACGTATTGTAGCTCGTGTTTGAGATCTAGAAATATATTGTAAATTGGTGCAACAAGCCTACTAGATGCCTTGCCCTATTCTTTCTTTTTGAGAGAGGCTGCCCTGAATCCATGCATAACCGAATGTATATCTAATTAAGCTGATTTGTTCTAGTTGATGAACATAAATTAGGTAATGTGATCAAAAGTTTCCACTGTTCTCAGTTTTTAGTAATAAAAACAGTTATATAATTTTGTAAATTGAATACTATGTAATTTAAAGTTATTTAAATGTTTTTACATTGATTTATTCTGATTCAAATGCAGACTTAGGTACTACGAATATGTAAAAAAAACAAAAAACAAAAAAAGGAGAAGAGTTAGAGAGGTAAGTGGTTTCTTTACATATACTCGCATACTTACTCGTATAGTGTTTTTTTCGAAACACTATGCCAGTTATAAAAACAATATTGATACAAGTTTTTCACCAAAGTTTAAATCCTGAAATTGTGTAAGTAAGTATAAAAAGTGTATTACTAGATAAATTGAAGTTTGATGTAGTGTACCTTTTACTAGACGGATTTATGACAGAATCCAGTATCCCAAGCATATTAAATAAGTCAAGGCCAAAGGATTCGATTCAGACTTGAGAAAGTTCTAGAATTCTCATACACAGAAACTCTGGGAGAGAACACGCAAGTAAATTAAACACTAGTTCAGACTGTTATATCATTCTGTAATGAACTTTGGTACTACATTAACGTAAGTTAAACAAGAAGGGAAAATTAATGTATTATTAAATCCT
Organism: Macaria liturata; assembly: GCA_964023185.1. Taxonomy (NCBI): domain Eukaryota; kingdom Metazoa; phylum Arthropoda; class Insecta; order Lepidoptera; family Geometridae; genus Macaria; species Macaria liturata. Next base: position 3,186,531 of record OZ026816.1, on the reverse strand, counting down.
TGTAGATTTAATGTGCTAAGTTTAGTACGAAAGATATAATTTGACTACATTACAACTACGACAAATAATATGTACTTCTCTCAATTATTTACAGCCTCGTTAAGTATGTATGTATGTTGTATTTTTAGATGGCTCGTGTAAGCAAAGTATTAGGTAATTTCTCTATCTAAAAGTATGTTTAAAATATTACATTTATTATTAATGGTATTGAACAAGTAAATAGCTGCAGCAGTACCCGATCAAACCCTCATTGTTTGAAGACATGAAGGCCTATTTCTTATTCTCCATTACATAATTTCTTTTACTAAGTATATTGTCACTGTACAAAATTGCGGTAGTGTGATTTTAGTTTTTTTTACATGTGATAGGCTCACGCTTGACCACAACTCGCCTGATGTTGAGCAATGTTGTAATGTATGATCTTCCACGCTTACCTAGAAGAAACCGGTTTACTCTCGTCTTGAAGACCGATAAATTATAGTTCAAGGGGAATAGTGATTCGATGTTTTATAATTTTTTTAGCTCCACGTCTGACGCCCAGCCCGTGATCCTGGTGTCCAGTTAGGCACAACATGGAGTATCTCTAACCAAGAGTATGCAACTGTATCAATCTCTCTCTTACTTTTTTAACCCGTGGGATAGTTTGCGTTTGACTACAGCCTGCTTGATATTAAGCATTGCAGCAGCCTAGGATGTAATACACTTAGAAGATACCTATTAACTATAGATTTGAGAGCTTTGTCGTCCGTACAATAAGCATAGATGCAAAACCCTGCGTTCGACACTTCGCACTTCCACCATAAAACGGTGTCTACCTGCGGACTTTCTGCTTGCTACTTTCTAACTTTGACTGGCCTGTTAGCTTAGTTTGTAGTAGTTCTGCCTTCTAATCTAGGAGTTGCGGGTTCGATTGACGCGTGACACAAGTAATTATGAATTTTAAAATTTATAATTACTTGTGTTGAGTCTGGTCGTTTGTATGTATAATAAGTATGTATTTACAAAAGAAAAGTATATAAGTATTATATCCGTTATCTAGTACCCACGACACAAGCGTTTACTTAGTGTGGGGCTAGATGGCGCTGTGTGCAACGTCCTGAAATATTTATTTATTTACTAACCTGAGAGACCATAGCGCCGTGTACGTTCATAACCACGAGCTGCGCAGACGCCGTGCCGAGGTACACCTGGTTGTCGTCCGGCGTCCAACAACCACAAGTGATCCTGGCGTCCAGGGACAGCATAGAGGACCAGTACCGCTGCCCAGCCACCGACCCCACGAGAACGAACCCATCCTGGAGGTAAACAAAAAGACATGATTAAATTTAGTCGTAATAACCGGCTAGCAATTACGTCAATAATTCTAATACGTTGCAATAATAACGTTAGTAATTGTCTGGACGAGGCGGCCAACCGGGACGCGCGTGCTGACTCGTCCTCCTGATGATGGAAACCTGTTTTCCGAAACTTGTCGAGCTAAATTTTTGACATAATTATTGACGTAAGTGCTAGCCGGTTATTACAACTAAATGATTATTAAATATTTAAATTATAATTTGAATGCATTTTTTTTTATAGTATGCCTTTGGCATTATTTATTATGTACTAGATTTTGTTTTTCATAAGTGTGCAAAACTAAGTTTAGTTTTAACCCAAATGAAGAAATAAATAAATAAATAAAAATAAATGTAAACAAAAAGATTCAAAGTCAAAGATATTTATTGCGAAATGTAGGTAAATATAGATGGTAGTGAGATTAGGTACATTGGAACTCTACACTTCCACCCACAGGGCGTGCAAATTGAAGATTGATACACACATTTAAATACCACAAGGAAATGATACAAACCATAACAGATAGACAGAAAATAAACTTAAAATTAGGGTCGTAGTCGGCGGCTTATCGCTAAAAACGATCTCTTCTAGACAACAGATCTGACAGGGACTAAATATGAATAAGATTGTAGATGAAATGTTAAAATCAAATATACTTAAAATATAGAATACAATTCACACAAAAAGGTAGAAGATAACCAGGGACTTTTAGCGACCTTAACACTAAAGTGATGTCTTCCAGGCAACCTAGTTTGGACAACCCTAGAGTAATTCCGTAAAGCTGGCGTACTTATCACAATAATGAAATACTAAATGTACAATAGGTATAACCAAAATACAACAAATTGATATGCCTTCAGCTTTCAAAATTAAAATTACGTGTCAAGTTTAGTGCGTGTCAAAAGGAATACTTGAATTAAAAAAAAATTCAGCGTTCGAAGTTAAGTATGTAGTAAGTGTTATTGGCGCCCAACGTGGGGTATATAACGCATGCATTTTGTCGAAAAAGTATATTCATATTCATAATGCAAAAATGGAATCCTTACACCTTCATAATATATTCAACTTCATAAAAATCAACAACAAAGTAAATACCTATATACAAAAAAAATATTAATATTTACTTTATATCCTTATTACAATAATACGAGTACTCCTGAAATTCAGTTTCTTTAATAATAATTTTAGAAAAGGCAATTTGTGAAATGATATCTAAACATGATAAAAACTTTTCTTAGCCCGTCAAATGTCTTACGTACACCATATGTACGTAAGGAAAAATGGCACGACGTGCCTTAAGTACACCATATGTACGTAAGGTTTCTCCATTTTTTTTCGTCTGTGCATTTATACCACAGACAAATTATCTTCACTCGAGGCTATGTTCATGCAATGTTTATGAACACATCTTTAGCATGTGTCCAAAAAGAAAAAACTTAAAAAAAATATTAAATTAAAATTTCTCGCTTACTCAAGCTATATGTACCGTATGTTTTTCTATTCTATGAAAAACCAACAAATAGGTATAGCATCCTGTTTCGGCAAAGCATGGAAGGACCTGGGTGCCCACCACAATGTATCTGCCCAAGAGAACTTCCCTAATGAATTAATTCTGCGGGGGAGTCACGACCCTCAGTCATGAGAGAGAGATACGATAAAGACTCATATCCATGTAATCAACTAAAAAACAAACAAATATATTAAACAAACAGACAAATTATACCACTTAGGGTAAAACACTACCTACACGCGAATCATGATCTAGCGCAAATGATTAAGTATCAAAAAACTATTCATTTTTACTATATGCATCTTTTTTATCAAATCACAAACATAGCAATAAAAAATCCAAAAATATACTATGACAAATATCCAAACAAATACAAATCATTTATTGATAACACCACAAATTGCACGTTGTATCTATTCTTATAATATCTATGTTTTCCTTGTCAACCATTCTGAAATTCTTATGATAAGTATATGTTCATTTATAGTATTTGATAGAACGTAAGGAACATCGAGTCACGACTGATCGTATCTAAAACAACAAGGTCGATTTCGCCTTGAAGAACATCGACTCGCAAAAACAATAGATATCTAGTAGAAAACACAGAGCTTTGAAGTCCATGCTTGTCGCCTGGGGGGGCGCGCGCGGGGGCGATGTGGCCCGATCGTTGTTCTGTGAGTAGAAAACAATGTTGTCCCTACATCGATGGTATCGGGAAACCATAAAACGTCAACAGAATCCGCACAGGACGGGCTCACCCCCGCTGGATTGGGTAAAAATAAATTCACCGCGCGGTTGACTGAGTGTGACCTACACAAGTACCCTTCCTGTTTGTTATACAGAGTTACTTTTTTTTTCTCTATGGTTGGTGGAGAAATCTCGATTTTAGAAGTCTGACTTACCAACATCTTTAATAGTAAGACTAGCTGTAGTAGTAGAACTATTTTCTAAACAAATTAAGTTTGTACTTGACTACAATTTTTCTAGTGATAAGCAATAATTAATCCATCACTGTTACATTACTAAACTTCTTTTTTCTTCTAATCGAATGAGAGTCGCCACCTTTTGTGTCGAGAGTTAATTAAGAGCCTACATGGCTTAACGACTACCGTATTGTGACAAATACCGGGACCTACGAATTAACGTGTTTTCCGACCCTTGGAAACGCCCAGAATGGAATGCCACTTTTTGGTTACCCATCCAAGGGCTGACCGCGTCAACAATTGATTAAAATTGGTAATCGCAAGCAATTGTCTCTGCAACTGACGCATTACCTACCTACTACGTTTTTTGGTAGGCTATCGTTAATATGTGAAGCATAGAAGACATAGAGAGAATATTGTGTTCCCTATGTTTTAATACCTATATTAGGAGTGTTATTTGCTCTTAGACACATACATGCTATCTGGTTTACAAGTAACCCTGAAGATTACTTTGGGTGTGATGTGAACTCAGTGACACTGACTGACATTGGAAATGCGAGACAACTTACACACTCCCATAAACTTCGTGGTAGATGTAACCAGTATTGGCAGGAGGATTTCACGTCTCGTCTACCCTAAATTTACTAAATATGTTCGCTGACAAAACTTTGTATTTAATCTGAAATTTGCAGTATAATTCAAATAAGCCTTAGTAGATTTGTTTATCAAGTAATGGAAATGTAATATCAATTCTATTTATTTACTATTCATTACATGTCTATGACATTTAAATCAGGTCATGCTGGTTTGCATTATAATTTAACATTTCAAAGGGTGTCGTAGTTACAATTCGTTGAAACTGAAGACAATTTAGAAGGAACAAATAAACTATTGAATTAATGAATGAATATGAATATGCGAGAGTCCTCATTATAATATTTATTTATCTGTTGGACGAATACAAAAACAAATGTTTCAAAATAAAATGTAAGTATACAGTACTTATAATGTAGCCACATATTCCGTAATAGCTGAACAAATGTGGTGTCATCACGACCCTCCGTTGACATAAGTAAACGAATGAACGCAAATAGGCGCGGAGAATAGCCTATCAATCAGATCGAGGCAATAACATGATATAAATCCCAAATCAGGCCCAAGATTTCTCGAAGGCTATATAAAGCGTCGTTCGTGACCACGCACACGTTATAACAAATTGGATTGCCGCGACCCTACCGCGACTATATTTTGTAGTCTACAGATTTCACAGACACGAATTGAAAATCTCTGAATATATCTCCAATTGCGCTAAACTTGCAAATCAGTTATCGGAATACGCTCTCAGATTTATGTATTCTAAAGCTAACACAAATTAGATTGTTGTCCGCTTGAATATTGAATCCATCCAAAACCTGTTATTTTTGGATACAACTTGGTCCTATTTATAAAACAAGATCTAAAAATTTTAACTAACTTAATCGTTATTAAACTAAAAACAAGTCTTCGTAGGTTAACCGAATATAGCCTAGTTCCAAGCGTACGAACACCCTCGCAAAATCCAGCCCACGTTTCTTGGTCCACCTGAAGTGTTTGTGTTCAAAGGCGTCACGTCACATCGCCCGACCGGCCTCACAGAGAAGCCTTTTAGCAAATTGGAGCGACATTTTGACAGAAACGAGCTCCGAGCTCACGTGTGGTGACACATGGCTCACATCAGCGAGATGGAACGATTCGACAGCCGTCCACATCCATCATGCAGCCACAAACTCGCGCATATTTATGCGGAACATCGTTTTGTTCGCCAACGTTGATATTGAAAAAGTAATTAAGCCCTTCCAATTTGATCGAGTTTGCCTTGTTTTGACACAAAGCAATGTTTGCTGATCGTTGCCGATGTTATGTAATGCCATACGAGAGCCGAATCGAAACGTTCGATTGAATTGCAAATATTTACGAATATTTTTTGTGGCTCCCGTTTTGAACGTATGTTACGGCTCCGTATTCCCTTGTCAGCTATAAATATTTTCTCGTCCTTTCTCTACAGTAGCCTTTTAGGGAGGAATTTCGTCGATACCCCCGAGAGAACGTCAATCATAATTTCTCCTCGCCACACCCTTTTACCGCTCGAAAATTCACAGCTGTGCACTATTAATCAAGGGGAAAAATATGGGGCACTACATATGCTAGAGTTAGGTAGGTGTAGCTACCTCCGACTCTTTTGTGCATATAGTGACAGATAGATGTACTTTTCCAGAACTTACCTGATAACATATAAGTGCCATGCGTCCATCGTGCGACCAGGAGAAGTGCGTGACAGGGGTGCTCCTGTCATTGATGAGCTCGATGCTCCAGCGGCCCTCGTACTTGATCCACACGAAGATAACCCCCGAGCTGTCGCACGACGCCAGCTTCTGATAAGGCTCGTTCCATTTCACAAGGATAACCTGCGCAAATACATAATATGTAACTAAATACTCCACATAAACTGTCCCGGGATTTGGCCCCAAATTATATCAAATTGACCGAGATTAACGTTGCCAGAAGCCTCTTTGTACTTGATAAATATGTGGCTCAGGCCCCGGCAGGAATGAAAATTATGCTGACGACATTCCGCACTACTAAAAGGGGTAACCGCAAAACACTTCACGTTTAGGCGAGGTATGGTAGGTACTTGCTGAAAATGTCACAATACGTTTAGGCGGATTAACGAGGCGATACGTACCCATATCTCGACTTTGCCGGCATAAATACGGTTATAATCCTGAAGCCTGAAGGACGAGCCGTGACCTTGCGATATCAGGTGGGTCGTAAACATGCGTGTACCAGGAACGTCTATTAAACAGGGTGGGAATGAAATAAAAATAATAAATAAATAATAAATATTTCAGGACATATCACACAGCGCCATCTAGCCCCATACTAAGCTTACGCTTGTATCATGGGTACTAGATAACGGATATAATACATATATACTTTTTTTTTTCTTTTGTAAATACATACCTATTATACATAGAAACGACCAGACTTAACACAAGTAATTACAAATTTTAATATTCATAATTACTTGTGCCATGCGGGAATCGAACCCGCACCCCTAGATTAGAAGGCAGAGCCACTACCAACTAAGCTAACGGAGCAGTCGATACATAAACACACGTTCACTTTACTGGTTAAGAAACTTCTACCAAGTAAATTGTGAGTGATGAGAAAGTGAAGGAAATCTGAATACAATATCTGGGATAAGAATAAAAACCAACAGTGAAGAATAGACATGTAGCACGATACATTTGCATGTACCTATGTATATGTATGTAGTGTTTACTTAGTAGCAGCCGCTGTTATTACACATTCCTCGAGTGACATAGTGCCATAGACAAAGCAGACGAGATGTGACGGAATCCGACGAGATACCTATAGGTACTCGTAGCAACACACGCGAGAGCATTCGCAAGAGATTACTTCGTGGGTTTATATTGCCCTGGTATTAAACCCGTAACATTGTGTTTCATTTTCTTCCGTGAATTGTTTAAATGAAACAACGATAAAACCTCGCGAATCTCTTAATCAGCTTTTGATTTACATAGCAATTTAACCGTTATAAGGTTAAGTAAATTTAAGACAAAATGAGACAAAGCGGTTACCGCAAAGCTGTGTGAAATAGTTAACAAAAGAAACCGCGCGGTTCCCGAAAATGGCGAAAAGCTGGGGAAATATGGGTTTACGCAGTTGCTTATAAAGCTAGTCCGCAGGATTACCTTGATGGAAATGTTTTCTGCTAAACGAGGAGAGGTAAGTATGGTCCTATTGTGTTATTTCTCGGAAATAAGAAATGAAAGGAGAGTTCTTTTTCATCTGGTGAGAGGTTTGGGCGCCTACCTAGCTACTCGCTCAGTATTCAGTGTGGATTAGAAAAGTTGCGAGATTAAAGGAAAGATCTTTTACGATCCGATCTTGTTGCCTAATTATGTTACTAGTCTTGATTTTATGGATATTCACAGTAGGTAATTGAATACGAAAAATACAATAAAACATATGTACCTCTGTCGGTACTTGGTAACATTTTATATTTGCGATTTTGAGGTATGATACCTTTGTCTCATAGTTTTTACTGCTTGACTAGCAATAACTAACTACTTATAACATGTTTTAACCTTTTAGCGGATTAATGTTTCACTCATACATATATTGCAATGTAGATATTCATTTTACTTAACAACTTAACCCCAAATTTAATTCAACCTTCGAGTTTTCTACAAAAACTTTGATCTCAGCTTATAAAGTCGATCACTCGACTCCCATATTGGTTCAATTCGCGCAGGTAACTTCCAGGAAAGTTACACAATTTCTTGAAAGCATTCCAATGTTTCTTTTAAAACGTGGTTTTTAACGCTTACTAAGCTAAGCATTTTCATAAGTACAACACACAACTTTTTCAATCTACCCTCAAAAGGTCAAGTTGAACATTGTGGTGCGAATTTTCTGGGCCCGAATAATCCCGTAATTGTATTTTTCATTTCGCTTTTGTAAACACGAGAGGCGTGAAATATGGATCTAATTCAATAAACAGTGAAATTGTAATCTCCTACGATCCGTTGAATTAATATTGGTTAGCAGAGTATTGTAGTTTTATGTAATTAATATCGTTTGTTTTAGTCTATTTGTACGTTTTGTTTTTACTTGCAATTATAAGCTGAAGTAGTTTCATTATTTTTTAGTAATAATAATAAATGAAAATTGCTTATTTCATCCCAAAAAACCACTAGGAGTAAGGTCTAAGAATAACACATGTAAAAGTCGTTAGAAAAAAATATGCAATTTATTTTTGTATCACCTACTTTGTGTTACCAACGTTATTGTTCTCACAAAACCACAATATAATTACATTCGCCGCAACATTCTAAGTTTAATAAAAGTATTTTATCTATATTTTACGGTCAAGCTTTCATCTTTAAAAGGCACCAATCAAAATTGTATCGTAGAAACATAAACAAAGTAAACTAGAAACGCCCAAGTAAGAAGTACCTACCGTATTAAATTTGTAGCTAAGCAAGGGAGTATTTATTCCAGGAGCTTCGTTTCAAAACCCCCTCCATTTCAGTTCAGGTAGGTATGTTCCAGCTTGGACAAACGTGTGGCAATGTATCACGTGATATTTGTAACTGATCTATTAAAATATAATTAGTAAAATCTTTGTTGCCAAATCATAAATCATAAATTCCGTATAGTACTTACTAGTATACATATAAAATGAAATTATTAAATACATACTGTTACGAAAGCGGGTTCAGGGATAGGAAAGAAATACCGTTTTAATTTGCACAACATCTTCACCACTACTCATTCCCGCCAAAATTTTAAATGTCAAAAAAAACTAACGGTAACTATTTACAACAAAACAAAAGAGTTTCTACACCTACATACAACAAGTAAAGTGGTTCTACGTTACACTACTTAAACTGTGATGCAGCCGCAACTCAGCCTAATGCTGGTGGCACTGGGCCACCAGCGCTGACATTACGTATTATTTGTGTTACATGAGCCTATTCTACATATAAAAAAACAGATTATCTTGCCATAATGAGTCATCTATAGAGTTGTATGTCGTTGCGTTGAAACAACATCTTGCTGACATAAAACAGTTTCGCTCGGGCCTGAACCAATTCCGATTCGATAACTTATATAGGGGAGGCCATCACATACGAGTACGTACAATATACAACGTTCTAGGTAGTTACTTACGCACAATTTCTTGGCCATGTTTCGTATGTTTATACATGTTATTTAAAACTTTCGATGCGATTTAATATCGCAAGTGGTTCGTATCAGAATGCTAGTCAAGCATTATCATTTTATTCAAATTTAGATCGCTTTAAATTTGATTTTCTCACGGCTAAATAAAAGTCAATCGCAAATGTATATTTTTTTTGTGGAAACAGCTTGATTGTTTATTCAACAACAGCGGCAATAAAGAAGAATATAATTTATTTCTCTACTCGAATCGAATGTTTCTTCTAAGGGAGTTGCCAATTTATTCTAAGAGTGTGTTAATAGAGATCTTTAACTGTAAGACCTGGTTGTTATGACAACAGATACCCTTAGGGCGGTTTCAAAAATTTTTTTAAAGAATTTTATATTACTAGTTGTATAGCGACTGTGATAGTACTAACCCAGTACAAACACATACCATCTGTCCGTACAGAACATGATTGAATCCAGATACAAAATCACGACAGCGAACGTAAACTGGTTAACGAGCGAAGGATTGGATCGATTGCTACTTTCGATAGTTTCCGCCAATCGAATTATTGTCCCAACTCTATCGGTCGACGTTGGAAATTATTGTCCCAACTCTACGGTCTCAGTGTTGCCAGTTTCACCTAAATACGAACAGTAATCGACTCAAAGGATTCATCAATCAATTTAGTTCTAAACATTTGTAAGCAGTTAGCAGTTTTCAAATAAATATGTATATGTACATACATATATTATTACTACTTATCCGTAGCTTTTGTTAGTGAGAAGTAGGTCGAAGTTAGAAGTAAAGACCGAAATAATGTTAAGGTAAGTAAGTACTTAACACTTTGTTTTTTTTTTCCTTTTATTTATTTGTATGATAACATAATACTTAGACACTTAAAATAATATTGTGAAAATTTATTAATTAAACAATTATACATAAATTTAATATATACACATATATACACTAATAACACTTTGTTTTACTCTGAAACTATACGAGTAAATTTCAGGATTTTTGATTATTTTCACTTACTCTTACGATAAGTAATACATTTCTTCCTGTACCCCGACCAAAAAGTGTAGAAAATGTGGCGGCGCCACTTGTACTTGTTCAATTCATTTCTTCTTTTCTTGGCGATTACACGGTTGTGATCACAAAAAAAAGTTATCTTTCATAAAATTTTGTTTCTCTATAAACATTGATAACATTTATGATTTTTTAAGTTAAGGTGGGAAAAGTTCCATTTCTAAATTTATTGGTCGGTATATACCTACCTATTGCTGAGTATATGCCGCCTCTACTGCACACCATACAGTAGGTACGGAGAGATAATAATTACGAAATATAGTAAATTGAAATGTAAGACGAGTATGACACGACATGTGAAAAAAAAAAGTTGTTTCCCAAATTTGGTAAACCATTGACAACCATTTATAATCTACTATCGAGGTCTCTCTAACCTTCCTTGCTAATCCGATACCTCAAGGCGCCTTTATACTTACTATAAGGCGCTTACCTCTAGACCTTTATCCTCTCTACAGGGCTATGTAAAGTAGATAATGTATGCGATAATCTTTATTTTCTCTTCAATAGATACTGTAGAACAAATTTCTATGTTTGTATATTTTCACTTTGCAAATAACTTTCCTCTATATCTAGTCAAAATTCTTATTGTAACTAGATATTACATTTTAATTAAGACCAATCAAAATAATCCTTACGAGTATGACTACTTTTATATTTTACTAGTGGGTGCTCGCGGCTTCGCTCGCAGTAAAACTTGCATCCCCTATTTCACCCCTTTAAAAGTGGCATTTCCATAAATCCTTTCTTAGCGGATGCCTACCATAACATCTACCTTCATTCCAAATTTCAGCCCATCCGTCCAGTGGTTTGGGCTGTGCGTTGATAGATCACTATATCAGTCAGTCAGTCACCTTTGAGTTAAGTAGGTATATATATTAAGATTTTTACTAAATATGATAAAAGCTAGGAGTTATTGTTTACAGCAACGACTCCTCTATCAGATTCGTTATGTTTAGGAAAACTATACACATTCTAAAAAACTACATAATATACCTAATATAATAGTATTCTGGCCATTTTTCCTCTACATTTCTCCTGTTCAAAAGCCATACCCCCTGTATTTTATACGTACAAGCAACACGGCACGGCCATTACCTCCCCATTGATGCTCGCCTAACGACGGGGAAATAAGCGCGCACTCCCGATTACGAGCGATCAAATCTTTCAAGGTGATCGTGCGAAGAAATTATTTGAACCAGCCATAGTAATCTAAAGAACTAAAGCTATTTAGATTTCTATAAAGCCAGCCATTACTAAAGATTATGGAAAATTATCTAAAGTTTACAGTTTACAGATGAGCGGATGATGCGGCTTGGACTATTGGGTACCAATTATTTGTATGAGGAGGTTTGTGTAATATACCATTTGTGTAAAGTGATAAACGCTACCTCACCTGGTTACCTCACAGCAAAACCGTATAAAAATCTGTAGTAATCCGTCCGTAATCAAGACAAAAATCGTCACGGGTCAGAGGGCGCGCGTCAGTTTCTTTGTCAAAAGGGTCACAGTGTGTGAAAAAATGTGTCCTATTTCCCAATGTCGCTCGCAGACTTACAAAACTGATTTACAAAATGCTAAATGAATTTTGCCTTCTAGTTCTGTTGTAGTTATGCTGAAGCGGCAAAATGTGAAGACGTGAAGGTAACTCGATCACTCTGCGCACATTGCTAGCCATTCTTCTGGATGTATAGTAGTTATCTTTACTATTTAGAGTAAGGTATAATAAACCTACTTATAGCTAAATAATCCGGAGGTTGTAGTTGGTCCGCAGCGGCACCTCGTGCGGTCGCCGCGCGTGCGATGACGTGAAGGTGACACCGACCACGCCGCGCACGTTGATCTAGCCATCCTTCTTGGTAGGTAGTATCTTCACTAGTTGACACTAGAAACCTACTTAAAGCTAAATAAACCACTTACATCAGACCTATGTCCCCGGAGGTTGTAGTTGGTCCGCAGCGGCACCTCGTGCGGTCGCCGCGCGTGCGATGACGTGAAGGTGACACCAACCACGCCGCGCACGTTGCCCGTCGCCAACCATCCTTCTTGGTAGTAGTTGTTCCTGTTCAATTTCCAACCTTCTTCCTGTTGAGATAGAAAACTTTTTAGAGTCTTTATTTCACTTTAAAATAACATTAAATAAATCAGAATAAAAACATTCACAGAGCCATCCAAACCGAAAGAGAGGGATGAAAATCCTTGTCCAAACCTAGGTACAAACAAGTAGACTACAGTTAGAGCAGTTTTAGTAGTTCAATAAAAAAAGCACTTAGATTTCATTATCTATGTCTAAATACTTTAGGATCCCTTTAGGATCCTGTTACAAACTGTCAGCTTAATTCTTTCAAGCTTTCTTACGACTTTTAAAACACAGCCTTTTAAATAGGTAGGCAGTAGTAGGTAAGTAGGTAGGCTACTACTAAGTAGGTAGGTATGTACTTTTACAGCAAAAACATATCGTTTTAAGTATAGTAGAACAAGCGGGTCTTAATCTTTCAATAAAAGAAAGTAGGTATGTCGTTAAAATCATCCAGACATCACGAGAACGTTTTTATAAAGACAAAAGAGATAAATACTGAGATGATTGCAGTAATATTTGAACAAACCCTACCGACATTAGTAGCGCAGTGGCGCCGAAGAAAAGTAATAGCTAAGGGAGCAAGGGAGTTAACTAAATCCATAATAGAATACTGAAAGCCGTGTAGATAGATCTTACATGTCTTTATCCATTTGTAAGGTAAGGAGAATAAGTGAGTGTACAGATTTTCAAATTGATACTTAATTTTAAGCTTCTATTATATTATCTGAAACTATTGCGGCATTTTTAATAGATATTGTGCGCTTTCAAAAAGAATATTACTTAGTAACGTGTTCGTGAAAAATAATCGCTTAATCTAATCATAAAATCGGAGTTGCTTTTCAATTTAATATCAGAAAGGTTGCTTCTGTACACAGTAACCACAGCCTGCACAAAACACACACACACTGTTAAACTATTACTTACAGCTGTTAACAAACTTTGATATTGAGACAACCATTACCACCAGAATACATACATTTGAGTACAATTAATTAAATACTCTTCAGTTAGTGTACAAACATGAAACTAACTAACATTATTTCCCTAACAACAAGCAAAGACAAAATAACACAAGCAGCCCTACATAATGTTTACTATTCCGCCAAACATGCCAGACGATGTTAAAAGTTTCCACAATTTATCTAGCGCCCCTGACAAAAATATAATTCTTTGTCTCGGAGTTTTACCCGCATTCAATTTAAATCTGAAAAAGTGTTATATTAATCACATACGTTCTAATCTATCTCTAAACTAGATTTGATCCAAATTGGTTTAGTACACGCACAGAAATGTTCATTTTGTGTTGTGTTATTTTTCATAGTAAGTAGGTATCAGATTTTTTTCGCTATAATGACTTGTCTATATGACCTAAGTGCCTAGATACACTACCGGCAACCACTAATTAGCATTGATTCATCGTACGTGTCTACATCCAGGACCAATCTATTTGCAAACCAAGTACCTATCATTTGAATCTGTTCAACCATTTGAGAGTGAAAAATTGACAAAGGACAAACACACATACACATTACACACTGATAAACTACTCAGAAACTATTATTGTTAAAGTATAACATTATACCTATACAATCATGTACGTAAGACGTAAGTTTAAACAACTAAGAATTATTTATTTAATGTGAAGTGTATCAGAAATTTACTACTCTTTGAGTCGTCTAACCTCTACTACGAGTAATGTGTAATATTGTGGTGTTTGTTTGTATTTTTTAATTTATTTCAATGTTTTAGTTTAATTCTCTTAATTATTAAAATTGTTATCATTAGTGTAATTCGTGTACGGTTCTAATGAGAATAAATGAATTGGAATTTGAACCTCATAACTGTGGGGGGAGTTCTCTTGGGCAGATACATCGTAGGCGGCCAGGCCCATCCACGGAGAATTAAAAAAATAATCGTACTTATATCTAATGAGGCGTCTAGTCTGCTGGTTACTGCTCACTAGCTAACAGTATTACAGTGTGAGACCAGCCGCCATGGCCAACTAGACCTTGGCCTCATGTGCCTAGATACACAACTACCGGCAACAACCAATTAGCGTAAACTGCAATTTTGCAGTAAAAACTAAAAACTCGACTGCAGGGTTAGCTTAATTTCAAATGTGGACTATTGCTTATGAGATCACTGCTGGACGCGAGTGTGGCGTGAGGTTTGCGGAATTATCAAACATTGTTATATCTTACATTTTAAATTTAGGAAACATCAAGATTTGCCGCAAAATTCGCAAGTGTAAGGTAAGGTCTGATATGTAAAAAAACGGAAACGCTGATTGTAGCGATATCGTTCCATTACGTTCCATAATTCTTATACCTAAAGTTACTGTTGGAGATAGAATCCATAATATTACCTCGTGATAAGAACGATGCAAGCTTTGAAATCCAAATTTAGAGGTGCCACAGACAGATATTAAAATGTTCGTTTAGCAATGATCTAAACGCGTCTGGGGCTGTATTTGTAGTGTCAGTCCGAAAACAATCCCTGTAGTGAATAAGTAAATTTTATAGTATCTGATTAGTTACAATATCCCACTTTAGAAAAGTTTGTGTCCATAAATATAAGTTACTTAAAACTTTTTTACTCGGTTCTATCAGCGTATAAATAAATTGATGATGACTAGGTCATCAGAAGTAAAATTCGAACAAGCGACATTGCGACTCAAGGTGGATCACACCTGTACTGGAATACCTAAAAAAACACTTTCAGAAGACTTGATAACCTACTTTTTTTTAAATGGTTAATAATGGAAAATTTCTGAAAACATAACATAACTGCAGCGTTAATTGGCCCTTGACTTGTTTTGCAAATCATATCCTGCAAACAATACTCCTTTATTAGCACCGCTGCTAACGAAGTTCTTTCGTGAGTTATTCAATACTACACTGATTGGAAGCCGTATCCGTTGTTGATACAATTATAGAAGAAATAGAAGTCATTTAAGAGTAAATTTATTGCCTTAGTGGCATCGAATAAAAACTGTTACAAAATTGATTAATTGATTGATTTATTTATCGTCAGATACAGATGTTCAACTTACAGAGGTTCGCCATGTTTGTGATATGATTAGGTACTCTAGTTACTGCCCATTTGGCTGTGCTGAATTTGAATTGATATACATACTGACAAAAGTACATTTAAGAATACATTTGGTAAATTCAATTTACAGTTTTTCATTCGAAGCATGATACGAGACTTATAAGTACCAAAGGTAATAGAAATTTCCGCAAAAAAATGCAAAAGTTAAACTTTGTAACTTTTTAATTGTCAAATAGAATGTAATGAACAAAGATTTTTCTAGGGACAAATAGCTTTTTAAAATTGATAGAAAGAATCAATATGTGAATCAAACAGTGAACTTCAGGAACAAGCTTGCTAACTCCCCTGTTCAGTATTCAAGAGCAAGTTTTTACGCTTGCACTTTATCTATCGGGTGCAGGCGGGACGCTGGCTGGAATTCAATCAGCTGATCTAAAATAGCTGGCTGGCACATCATAAGGTTTACCTAAATTTGACTTGCTTATGTAAGTAACTAAACTTTAATACGTGGATAATGAATATTAACTAATAAAACTAGTCCTATAATAAATGTAACTGCTGTACATTATTTTAATTTCTTCTGTACTAAAACGTAAACAAAGTGTATTTCACACTAAAACACACTTTGTTTATGAAGGTATACTTTATAACGATCTCCATCTCCGAATACTAACTTTAATAATTGTGCCAGGAATTTTGTTTTGACGGAAATACTTAGAAATCTTAAAAGCTTGTTAATGCCCGTTACTCCGAACTCTACAAATCCTTTTCGAGATTTCCCCTATCCAACTAAGCATCATTAAAACACAACAAGCCTTTTCTCAAATATTTCTTTACCCATCTATCATGGATCGGTTGACGCAATAAAATGCGAGGCTCCGGCTGCTGGTCATAGTATTTACGGCAGTCGTGAAGTCATGTTAGAGGTAGGGCAGTTTGAAAACTCTAGACACCAGAGTTGGCCAATCTCATACGAATTTATTAAGCCTACTATCTGTAGTCCCGACCTGCAGACTGCTTTCAGTCCTAAAGTTGATGCTAACTCCCCAAGATTAACAGGATTAAGCGCACACAAATTGATCAACCCGTTAACTGGCAGCCCAGCCGTTTGTAATCTGCTTATCGTGTATGCAAAATAAAGGCTGTGCTAATAGGAAGCACGCCAATTAACGAGCACGTAATGGTGCATGTCCTGTCCCTGTCGACCGGAGATCGAACGCGAAATTGGCAATTAGCGCCATATTACGGCACCAGTGGCTTCTGGCTTCCATTACCCATTGGTTTGGACAGAATTTGTACAGAAAGACATCGATATGCTAAAGTTTCGAATAAAGCGCTGGGTTGCTGCTCTTACTGCCGAAGTGTGGAAGTGGAAATGTTTGGATTTTTTAAAGTCTTTGTCATCCTGAAATTACAATCTAGGGTTTTGTCTAATCCAGTGAAGAAGAGATGAGCGAGTCAATTTATCCTGGATCATTGTGATCAACATCAAAGCAATTTGCGTACAAGCGTACAAACATAAACCTTTACTGCGACTAAAAAATTACAATAATCCGTCGCCTTTTCAACGCTTTCTGGGAAATATCGATAGCCAATCAACAGGTCGGAAGCGTGACGGAAAAGGGGCGTTTACAATTCCCCCAATTTCCCATCTCTACGGAAATGATCTCCGTTCATCTTTATGGATTCCCCGAACTCAGGGTCCACAATTTCGTCGTCGAAACTTGATGAAGTAAAAACAACTTTTCCGATCATAAATCAACATCGGCCAGCTTAGTCCTCCGCGACGGAATTCAAATTAGCTTAGGGGATTATGTGAAAACACGTCAAACGCAACGAGTAATAATTACTTTGCGGATTCAATCTTGGTTTAATAAGTCATTTTAATAAAGAACGGATGGGCATGCAGTGAGCTGCTTCCAACGAGGTCGTTTTGAGCAAATTAATTATGGCGATAGGTTTAATTAAGTATTGAGCTTGAAAGCGGTCTCCTGAAGGTTTCATTAAATGAAGCACGAGAGCAGAATATGTCGACAATTTGTACTTTGTAGTGTCAACCGGACACTCTAATGAGACTAGCTACAATGTTAGAACACGGTGGAAACATGTTGGAAAGAACACTTTAATGCCAGCTCTACTAGTCTTTTCGTATAAAAAAAAACTTCTTAAATGTGCTCTTATCTGTAATCTTCTTCTTCTTCTTATCGAATGAGAGTAGCCAACTCTGGTGTCGAGAGTTCATCAAGACGACTACCGTACTAGACGACAACCGGGACCTACAATTTAACGTGTCATCTGACACAATCAGAAACGATAAGATAAACAAAGCTGTGCTAAAGATTTTTCCGAATGTTAAGTTTGGTTATTTTCCCTATAAAACATCAAACATGCCATATATTCATAAGATTGTTCCCAGTTATAAGTAACCCTGTATGTTTAGTTTAAAAGATACGTAAGTACTTAGTTCTATACTATACTACTACTATGTACTGTGTGCTATTCGTTTGGGTCTTATTACAAAACGTGGTTTAACTATAAGTCCAGAACTTTGAAATAAGTCCGTTTTTGTGGTTCGAAATTTGTCTGTGTACTGTCATAAAAATGAAACGTTCAAAATGTTACCAAAGATTATTAACGACCCAATTCAAAGTTGACATTTTTATTGTTTGTAAGTGATGTTTGAACAACAAGATCCGTCTTTTTATTTTCAAAGTTCTAGACTAATATTTAAACCACGTTTTGTAATAAGACGGAGGTCCACATCCACATCATATAATATCGACTTGACCCGTGCGTCCAGTCTGGGCTCGCTCGTAAACACTAATGAAAAATGCTTTCTTGCAAACTATGTAAATTCTTAATACATGAAATATTTTGCTAAAAAAGCCTTTGGGGATGGTACTCGAGATCTTAAAACATAATTTTGTACAGCCTCAATGATTGCCTGTGTCTCTACATAAATAAAATAAATTACATACCAGAAATTCAAATCTCAATCTATCTCATAGACGCACTCTAAATAAATTCAAATCTTTAAAGACGTTACTTACTTTTATAAATATCTATCTAGCCTAGCGTTACATATTATATTCCATTATAAAATAAGCCGATTATATTTGCTAATTCCCCGTAACATCTGCAAAGACAAATTTTCTGATACCTATGATCACGATGGTGTCGGAAAAGACTTGAAAAGCCATCCGTGCGACACGGTGGGTATTGTAACAGTTTCATACAATTTGCCTCCAACCGCCTTTGGCTACAGTTGAGACAGCATCAAGTATTCTGCCCTCCACGAGACACGTAGGTACGCCGCAAAAACTTTGCATTTTCCGAGGGATCGACACAAGGTTTCCTAGGCGTTGAATAGAAATGAAATTAAGTAGGTCAGAAGTCGGGAAGGTTAATTGAATGGGAGCCGAGAGCGTCTGAAGTATAAGGGGGTGTGCAAGTGGAAGTGTTGCCGACGATTCAGAAGAAGCATAGACAAAAATACGGACTGATCACTATGGCAATGGTTGTTCTATTTTCTACGACACTACTAGACGATGCCTCTTTACAGCTGATAGTAAAACAAAGATTTAACTTTAAATACATATTTAAAATAATTAATTGCTTTAAAATATGTTATTACCAAAAATTTAAAATTTGTCATAAATAATCAATAAATGTAATAATTATAAAAATATTGACGAGGTACATCTTGAAATGTGCTTTCCCTCTAATATATTTAGTAGAGTTATGATAATGTAACGTGACATAATTTCGAAAAATTTTTTTCATTTCATTTCATTTCTAAGCCACGCAATCTCAAGCGACATGATAGTTAAGAAAAAAAAAATATTTCTGGTTCAATTCATAGTACTTAGTGCTATTGTATATGGACATGTAAGAATACGTTAGTTTTCTTCTGCATAAAGTAGCGCGTTACAAAAAAAGAATGATTTATCTATCAATTTCTACCATCTGTTCTAAGCAGTAGGTTGTAGTAGCATACAGGTTAGTTAAACAGTATGTAATAAAAAAGCATTGTTTGTGTAACCTAGCTAAGACGTAACTATAAATAAACTAGATATATTATACTGGGAGATGACTCTGGCCTCGTAACACAGCCTAACGGCTACCACGAGGTCAGAGGATTCCAAACATATTGTGACAATTTATTTGGCAAATAAATGATTTTGTATTGTATTGTATTGTAAATTGTTGGTTGCTAAGAAATTCAGCGGCAAATAGTGGATTCCGGTTGGACTTCCATGGTTAGAATGTCATTCTAACTATTTCATTAAGTATACAAATTTATTAGATGATATTTATAAAATCTTCTGTTATAGCGTGATTTTACATACGACTCAATCGATACATATATAGTGCCGGATTCTTCCCGACGTAATCCGGGGTCTGTTTGATTAAAAGTCGTTGCTCGGAGAAAAGGTTTCGAATGTTTCCATAAACATCCGGATCGAATGGCAAGAAATGACGCTGTTCGTGTGGATTGAACGATTGTTTGCGATCAAGGGGCTTATACAGTACTTGCTAAGCGTAGGTACACAAGTAGGTAGGTACAAATGTCGGCATAATGCAAGGATGAAATGAAAAACTTCATAATTAAACATTTAGTTATCGGTTACTTAGTTCTTCTTGTTTCAAAGCTGATCACCACCAAGTGGGATAATAAGAAAAAAAAAGAAAGCAAGAAAGAAGAGAAAGAGATAGCGAGAGATAGTTATTCGTAATTTAATTCTTATTTCATATACCTAGTTGATAGACACCCGGGAAACAGAAATATCTCGTCCGGGTTTATTTTTGTATGTATTAATATAGTGAACCTTGATGTAAGTATGTTTGAACCCAATAAACGTTTTTTTTATTGTATTGTATTGTATATATATATACAATACGATAATAAAAAAAACGTTTATTGGGTTTATATATATATATATATGTACAAATATATATAAGAATTCATAATATCAGAAGCCATTAGGGCGCCTTGAAAACACTCGACGGGTAAGGTACCGAATAGGTAACCAATAGTACCTACTGTATGTGGTAGAGATAAATCCCACACACTGGCTGATTTATAACCGGCAAGGAGACCCGCTCCAGACAGACAGCTTATACCCACTATATATACCTACTTATGCTTTTATTTACCCACCCACCCACAACCTACTTTAGACCTATCCTATGCTTAGCGATGGTTTGTCGACATTCAGTGTTCCTGTTAATCTCTAAATTAATGGGGTTGGCTCCCGATCTACCTGATTTGTGGCTGAACACCGGATTTTACAAAGAGCGCCTACCATCAGATCTCCGCAACCCTTCAGGGTGGATACAAGGTTAGTTATTATTACAATATTTGGTTGGTAAGATCGGGTGTCAGATTATTTTGGAGGCTGGCTTCCCAATAACGACTGGTAGATTAGTGTTAAAATATAGGTTCAAACCTCCGTGTGAGATCTACTCGTATAAATCTTCTTAACATATATATGACAGTGTCCAATTGTAGAATCAACTTTGAAACCACCTTAGTGGCCTCTGACTTGGCCTAACGACTCCTGTACCATATGAAACCGATTCACAATTTATTTTTGAAGTTCTCACATTGAATACCACTTTTTGGTTACCCATCCAAAAGACTAGCCACGTCGACAGTAGCTAAACATTAAAATGGTAATCCCATGCTAATACCTCTGTTAACAGGCCTACGAGCGCTTCATCAAGAAATAATGAGATGACATTATTTACCTGTGATACTTAATGGGACATAATATATAATATTTAAAAAAAAAACAACATCCCAAGAAAATTGCAAAATTTACAATACACTTCGTAAGTAGGCAATAATTATACACTGTAAACAAAACATAACAATTTACTATCAATCAAATAGATACATAGATAGAAAACTCTTTTGCAACACACCATATAAATTAAAAAGAAAGAAAAAAACTTATACTAGTGCCACAAGTGGCGGCCTTATTGCTAAATGCAATCTCTTCCAGGCAACCATTGGATGATTGAATGATTGATTGAACTAATGAATGTATTAGTAACCGTATATCTATACGGTGTACCTTAAACAGGTAGAGCAATAAATTAAGTAGGTACGTAGCTACGTACATAGCTCAAGAACGACGTTATTAGAGAAAGTAAATTTTATTCTCTAATGGAAAAATAATTTCCTAGAAACGCAACGAAAAGGAATTAGCTGCCCGTATTCAAATAGACGTACCTTTACGCCGAATCGAATGTATGCTAATTTCTAAACAAAATCTACATAAAAGTCCTTATGCCGTCACGGTTCGAAAAGATTTTATTTGGTATTACTTTTTTTTCCTATAAAGATAATCCTATTTTTTATAACTGGTATTATTGATTTTAATTGGAATACCTGTATCAAATTATGCTGTACCTATAGGTATATCTACTTGTGAGTGTATTTGAATTAAGTATTTCATAAAAGTCTAAATTCTATATCATCTGTAGCATAAAATAAAATCTTAAGAAAAAATACTCTAGTCAAAGTCATAAGCTTTTGTAGCTTGGCTGTGTAGTGTAAGAGTGTTATTTTATCCCTTCACAAATGCCAATAAAACATCACAAAACCCTCACCTAACGAGTGTACTTGTAAAGGCGTTTGTTTTATCACAGAATGCAGTGACATTCTGCACAGAACGCGACAGAATAGTCAAAATAGTTAGGTAACTGGTACACACGAACACCATGCTAAAATTAAACAATGCGAATATCCGCCAGTACTTAGAACACTAGACAAAGTGGACTCACCTCGGGCAGTTCATCGGGGACCTTTCCCATCCATGATAACGAGAGCACGGTGCAATCACACTTGGAGTTGACGTTCCTCTCGAAGTGGAGATGCATATTGGTAACTCAGAACATCACTGCGGTAGGACGCGCCGTTTGTCCCTCAGTGGGCACATTTTCCGTCGGGGTTACGTTTGCGAGTGTCGTGACGTGAGGGTGACAAGCCAGGCTGGAGCGCGCAGCTATCGATCGGCGCGCGCCGCTCCCTCTGCCGGCGGCCGCGGGAAGCCGGGAAAACCGGGAAAACTCGCATTTGCAAACACGACTGTAATTATACTGGACGAATATTTACTGCTCTTTCCTTTCCAATGGATGATCGGATATGTAAGCCCTGCCATTTGACATGTTTATTTACCAAAATATAATTATATTTGGATGCGTAAGTTAATGTCAATAAAACAGAACAAATTATGCAAGGCCGAATGTCGACGTATTTTGGCAAGAATGCAATGCAACACTTTTAACTTTTAATTCGCGGCTTATGCCCAACCTTGTTAGCTGACGCAAATGCATAAACAAAATAGTTCTTGTCTCTGTACAGCGCTTTACTCACTTTGAATGCGACAATTTTACTCTGTTTTGTACTAACCACAGAACATATAGTAGTATACAAACGTGTTGTACTAAAGTTTTAAAACATGAATTGTTGTAGAAGTTTTGAAATTATTTTGCGCAATTGTTGGTACATACCTATATGTGTAGATTTATATACTCGTAGTTGTCGCTAAAAAGCTAAGCTGTTCCTCTTACGTACTTTTATAAGTAAGTTCAAAATGATATGATATTTACTCACTTTAAATTTGTCTAGATATATATATATATATATCCCTGATTTGACACGTATTATACTATAATACAAGCTAGTGTGTACGAGCCAAAAATTTACTTAGATAAAATTTTCTAGTAGGTTCGGTCTCTTGTCGTCTGAATCAACTAGACTAGTAGTCGCGGCACGTCGTCGTATGAAGTTGGCTAGTTCAATATGAATAAATTATAAAACTCGCTGATATTTCCATATCTACAACTATAATTCCATCCTACATCATAATAATAATAAAATGTCACATTGCACATCACAGATATAAATTCTTTAAACATAATTTTAGATTAAAACTTTTGACAGTTAAATTTCATGATTGTTTTAACCGCGTTTAAATAGATTTAACTTCTTTCATTGTACCCCAAGAGTACCCAGTTTTGACTTTAACTGGAAGCGGCACTTTCAGTCTGATTGTCTCTTCCATGGCTTTTCTTAGTGTTTTTATGAAGAGTTCTTTATATTTTTGTGGCACTTCGTAAATGAGTTCGTCGTGCATTTGCAGAAGGAGTTTAGGTTGGTAGCAGTGGTTTGTATTGTCTATGGTACACATGGCCGCTTTGGCGATGTCTGCGGCGGAGCCTTGGATTGTTGTGTTCACTGCTTGCCGCTCTGCTGCACCTAGAGGAAGAATGTCTTAGGTTTAACTGATTTTTATGAAATGAGGAGACTCTCAATAGAACAAATGAGGTATCGATTCAGGCGTTGCGTTCTTTATATTTGTTTCTGTATGACTCATAATTATGAACTAATTTGAAAAGTTTCTTATTTATTTTTGAACTTGTTTATTTTTGGGTAAACTTAATTCAATTGCCAGAAAGCTACATTTTAATCGTCTCAAAATATATAATACGATATCCATACATACTTTTCAAGCTGGGTCTGACAGCAGTTATGTTGGGCAGGTACCTCCTCCTCTTCATCAAGGTTTCCACGTAGCCCTTCCTCCGACACTCCTCCACCACCTGGTTATTAAATCATGGAATATTAGATTGAATGTCCACAAAGATAATTAACAATTAATACAAAAGTATAGGTAATACATTACAATAATATAACTTTTAGGTCTTCGTTACAATGATGTACAACGAATAGTATTCCAAAACGCCAGTAGATGACTTGAATATATAGATGACAGGATCATTTGAAGCACTGAACTAGATTAACGCACTGGATAACTGGACTGGAACGTTACAGCCGTTTGAATATAAACGAGTGACAGAGACAAGTTTCTAAGATACTCCCAATCTTTCGTTTCAATCATCATCTACGTTGGGTAAAAAGAAGTGTTGTTTGCAAGTCCGTGTAGGAGTGTCCTGTAGGAGTTCATGAAGAATTGCGGAGGAGTATTGCTCGCTTGCCCGCGAAACCCGTCCTTGCCGAGGTGAAGGGACATCGTGGTAGGTTTTAGTCGGTAGTGGAGTCCCATTAGCTCCGAGCCCGACATACCCCGCAGCTCGGTGACGTCCAGGTGCTGGGCAGCGTCCTGTTGCCCATACCGTATAGGATACCGTAGCACCGCTGCTTGGCCTTCTGACGGAGGTCATCTTCTACCTAGGGTAGAAGGAAGTGTTGCTTACAAGTCACTTACCTTCTGTGTATATAGCCTCACGCTGGGGAATGTCCTGTAGGAGTCCATGAAGAAAGCCGCCTCCAGCTCGGTGACGTCCAGGTGCTGGGACAGCGTCCTGTTGCCCATACCGTACAGGATACCGTAGCACAGCTGCTTGGCCTTCTGACAGAGGTCATCTTCTACCTAGGGTAGAAGGAAGTGTTGCTTACAAGTCACTTACCTTCTGTGTATATTGTCTCACGCTGGGGAAAGTCCTGTAGAAGGAGTCCATGAAGAAAGCTGCCTCCAACTCGGCGACGTCCAGGTGCTGGGACAGCGTCCTGTTGCCCATACCGTACAGGATACCGTAGCACAGCTGCTTGGCCTTCTGACGGAGGTCGTCGTCTACCTTAGGAAGGAAAATATATTTTTGTCGTTAATTCAGGAATTATAGTGCGGGTGCGTGTTACTTATAGTTTACATTTTAACCTTCATCATCATCATCCACAGCCCTTGGGATCCCACTGCTGGGTATCGGTCTCCCTTTGTATGTGCCACCTGCGTCGATCTTGTGCAGACCTCATCCAGGTTGGACCTTCGACTTTGACGATGTCGACGAACCATCTAGCGACCAGACGACCCACTCCTCGCCTGCCAGTTTTACCTTACCGTCATATGTACATAAGTTAAAGTTTCATATTTTATGTGTGTACTTTAAAATATTGTGCAACGCATCTACATACGTAATGACAAAATGATCCACTTTTAGATGGATTTGTAATGAAAAATATCACATTTGTTTAGTGCCGTCGCTGTGAGTTATTGATTTCAAACCCAATGTCATCTCATCAGGGACGCGAATTGCTTCTCTCGGTATGATAAAAAACCCACTGCATTTTATACATTTTGAATACTATTATGTAGTAACTTCTTGTAACGGGCGAAACCTTAAAATACAAGTAACCTTAGCTTTTGCGTCACACGGCAATTACGTCCTAACACGAAGGGGAAAATTACACCTTACAGCGTGAAAAATACTACATTATTTAAATTATATGTCATTTTTTTAAATGTATAAATGCTGAAAATTGAGCTTTCTAGCATAAATGCAAAATACACAACATAGCGCTTTTACTAATAAATTAATAGGGTTTTATAAGATCATATTTCCTGCACCTACATCGTCGTTATTATGAAGATATATGTACATAGTAAAAGATCCCAAAAGACTATTTTTCACCTTGAAAAAATAAGGTTCCTGGGGGATGCTTCGTAAATATTACGATATACGGGCAGAGCCGCAGGTAATAATTTGAAATCATAAAGATAAAAACAATTTTGCATCTGGCTAAGCCAGTCTAGACCCAAGCAAATACTATAAAATATAAAGCGATGTCTAAGCACTTATATTCAAGCACTAAATATGTTAAAATATCTTAGGCTGCAGACTAAAAAGCTAAGTAGAATCGTCTGAACTTTCTTTTGTCAAACCCGAACCTGTGATTATAGTCCCTATTTTAAAAGGTTTAAAGTGCAAAACATCTTGCCACATAAATTCATAACGAAGATATTAAAATTCAAAAACAAACAACATGAAAGTTTAGGAGCAAGTTAAAGCGCGAATCGCCGCTGTCCCAATATTAAAAACAGGCCAAGTTTGTAATGGGCAATGTTTGAAAGAACATTACTCCAATGGCCCGACCCCAGATATGAAACATCAAAATCACATCAACCGGCGGAGGCCCGGCTCGCCGAGAAATGGGACAATATTACCCAACTTGGCGATTGCCAAACCACTACCTAGTAAATAAGCTGGGAAACGCTTTTTCTGACTACGCAGTGTGAAAAGTTATTGTAGTTATAGTTTTTAGGTTCCACTATACATATGTAGTCTTAAATTATAAATATTATCCGTCTTATTACAATACGTGGTTTAAGTATAAGTCTAGGACTTATATTTAAACCAGATATAGAATATAGAAATAAAAAAGTCGGTTATATTTGTTCAGACATCACATACAAGCAAACAAAATGACAACTTAAAATTGGAACTTTGATTTAACATTGGCACATTTTGACGGTTTGATGATTATGACAGTAGACCGACAATTTTCGAACAACTAAAACGGACTTGGTTTAGACTTATATTTAAACCACGTTTTGTAATAAGGCCCATTAGGAATAGGTTAGTTCTGAATCTAGGTTAGCTTTTTGTTCAATCACCGACACGATGAAGAAGACACACACACAAATCATAAATTACCTCATTATTAAACTTCTGTGTGGAAAGTTATTGAAGTGATAGTTTTTAGGTTCCACTATATGTTTTTCCAAAATTATTTTATGCAATGGATTCGTACGTATATGAAAAGTATTTTCAAAAAAGTTTCCGTCGTGTAAGGAACTCTAACACATGAAAGGCCAAATTCCTGTTATCCAAATACAAACTTGCTAGTTGCGGTTCTAGGCACTAAACTATGTACTAGACTATATATTGGGAAATACAAATTCAGACATTTTTGTTACTAAGTCAGTAAGTACGCAAACCTATTAAAACGAAAAAAAATAGCATATTCATATTTATTAGTAATAATTTTAATTTTTGTTTTTTGTTTTACACCACATTCTTCTTATTGCTTTATGCTTATTTCTCTCCAGCCAAAAGTTGCCTGGAAGAGATCGCTTAAGGCAGCCGCTTGTGGAGCTAGTTTTGATAATATTTTTTATTATGTACTGTAATTTTTAATTTATGTCAACAATAAAGAGTTTATCTATCTATATATGTGTATGTTCGCTGGTAATATGGGATGGAAATATATTTCACATATGGAATAAGTAGGTACTACACACATTTTATGTAAGTATCTGCTGTAAATGTAAAATATTAAATACCACAGACAATTTATATAATGTTTTCTCCCTTGAGTGCCTATCTCGCAGATGCTTAGTCATTCGGGTCTGAATATTAGTATCTGCCTACCTCCTAAAATGAAATTTCAAGGGCCAATTTCAATCAATCAAAAACGCTTTCAAAGGTTTCGACGGTGTAATCAAATTCTGAGCTCGTACGAGTATAAGTATGTTCTTGTGATTGAATTTATCTAGGTAACCGTTTGACGGAATAAGTAAATTCCATGTAAACTAACAATGAAGGATAATATGTACCTAAGCTAATTGCTATGGATCTATAGGGTTAACTAATTTACTAATGTAGTTTAAATATGTAGGTGTTTTTTTTTATCAGATCACATGAAACGACACTGTAACTGAAGGTGGAGCATATCTACACTGGAATGGAACTAGCTCTCAAACGAAGCAGCGAAAGCACACCATTAGGTGCATGATGGCAATTTTACATAATATAATGAATTATATCTTCTTTTTTCATTAAAAATACATTCATTTCATATTAATTGATAAAAGCTATTCTGTTCTATCACTTGTAAAGTTTATCTACAACAAATAACAATTGTTAAAAAAAACTTACCTCATCTTCCGGCAAATGGCTCCAATAACAATTGTTAAAAAAACTTACCTTATCTTCCGGCAAATGGCTCCAAGAAGACGCAATCGACTTGAAAACATCTTCCCCGCTCCTCATGATCCTCAATAGCACAGCATCCTCGCTAAAATGCGTCAACACTCTCATTTCCAACTGGCAATAATCCGCGGAAACCATTACATGGCCCGGAGACGCTTTGAAAATGTTTCTGCAATTAAACTCTTTGCTGTCACTTATTTGGTGGCTAAGCTCTTTGCTGTCATTTGTTTTTCCACAACTTTTTAATTCTCGATCGCATGTTCTCAAGTCAAACCATTTAGAGGTTCGTAGCTCGGCGGTACCATTGCCTGTTGTATTACGTTTAGTATTAACGCCTGTTCTTTGGTAATATTCGAGATATGATGAGGGTATTGTGAAAGTTCTCGGTACGTTTTGCAAGTTTGGCTCGTGCATGCTTATCCGGCCGGTGCAAGTGTGCATCGTGTATCTCGGCCGTATTCTGTGGACAGTTGGGGTGGATTAGTTTCTGGGTCATTAGGCTTGTTCCCTCTTGTATTGCACTTTACAATTTTAAATGTTTTATTTTGATAAGGGTTAGAACACGTTTGAATTGAGTGTAATGGGGTATACCTAAATAAGTAATATGAGTATTTTCAAGATAGTATAAATAATTACGTTATAATTATAATTACGTTATACATAACAAGAGCAGAGAGTGATTTTGATTGGCTTGTTGATGTTGTTTACAAAAGCTGATTTTTTAAGTTAATTTGCTATATGTAGATACGTTTATTCTCCACACTGCAGCGGAAAGACGGATCATATTGATATTTTATCCCGAATTTCCACAAGTTTTGCTCATCCTATTTACTTACTTGTCATCTTGGCTCCCACCGTGTGCCTTCTCAGCCAGGGGGTAGAGCGTCTTGGTGAGGATGCTGTTCAGCTTCCTCCAGTAGATGACGACACTGGACAGCGGGCTGCTGTGGCAAGTTAGCACGCTCTTCTTGGTGCTGACTTTGCTGGTACTGGTCTTGGCCATGCCTAGTACCTAAAAAATCATACTAATGTAAATAGGGTTTACGAAAATAAATGAATATGAATGTTTCAAAAGTGAAAATTAGTGCAAATATATTTAAGTATGAACGTTTGATACTTCACGCTTCTTACTTCGCATTTCAGCTATCTGATCTGTGTGACATTTGGTATGGAGATAAATAAGACCTCTATGCACAAAGGATGCCTTTATTCCAGATTCATAAAGTAGGGCGATCTCCGTATTGGATTTGAATAAATTTACTTTTTCAAACAAAGAAATAATTTGTTTGTATATTTAAATCGTTCAGAATTGTCAACTAACTTTCTAACCGGACGCAAAAAAAACACATACCTATATGTATAAACTTTCGGACAATATTATTTACCTTTGCAACAGCTTTAGACGAGTTCAGATTGATCTTACACCCAGCCAGCTTGTCAGCCTTCTTCTGCAGACATTCCAGAGCGCTGTTCACATCTAACAGCATCTGTGAGGCGAGCTGTCTGTCCACGGTGAGACCGTCGTGTTCGCACTGGGCTAGAATTAATGCTACGTGGTTCTGTGTGTCTGAAAAAACAATAAACAAAAAGTGCAATGACCAAAAATAAAATACAGAAGTAAGTGTCAAGTTTCATTGCTTAAATTAATGAAGCGGTTTGGGTGAATTTGGTATAGCAACAGACTCTAATCGATAAGCGAAAAATCTAGTTTTTTATATCGGATTAGCGATTACATAAATTTAATTTATTTACCTCTAATAGTTTGCGGTACTTCGTTTTTGATGCGCAAATATTCAGCTTGCTTTGTTGCAATCATAAAAACACACCACGCTTTGACACAGGCGTCGAAATTGGACTCCTCTTTGCCGAATATATCCCTTTTATTTTCCACTTTTATTGAAGCCGGCGTCAAATCGAAGTGTAGATAACGTTTGATCTGAAAAAAAAAAGACAAAAGTTTCGTGGGATTGGTAGGGATGTAGTTGTTAAAGAAATGTACAAGTAAAACTACTATTACCCGTACTATTATAACGTGTTAGCAGCGCAATAAGTCAACTTACCAAATATTCCACATCGATCTTCCTTTCATCGCTGTCTATCAGCCATTCAGTCAATTTAACATCTTCACATGGCGACAGCGATATATCAAGCCATTTCTTCAAGAATAAATAGCACCATTTTAAAGAAAATGTTATTAAACAATTCGATATTCTTTCTAGCCAAGATTTTATTACAGTTTTCTCTGAAACCATTGCATTATTTAAAGTTGCCATATCTATAAATATGCATGTGTTTAGATCTGTACATACAGCTATGCCTTTTATAGGATGCGTTTCTTTATTATCAGATTTTGGTACATTTAAAATATTACTGCCAATGACTTCATTGTTGTTATTCGTCTTCTTCTGTATGCTCAAATAAATTGCCGCAGTTTTCAAGCTTTTCAGTATATCAAGAGCTTTATTGATATCATTTCCTTGTACAATCAAACAGTTGTAACAGTAATCTTTTATTTTAACTGTGGCTTTTGAAGAATGTGGAATATTTAGATAGCTAGAATTGTTTTTATGGTCGCTTGGATCACGATTATCAAGCTTTTTCTTCTTCGCTTTATGATTCCTATTTTCTTTTTCATCAGCTCGACGTTTAAATGGACTTTTAAAATGTTTGACAAGTTCAATTTTCTCTTGTGAACAATTAACTTCATCTTCTTTTGAGTTGAATTCG
Organism: Macaria liturata; assembly: GCA_964023185.1. Taxonomy (NCBI): domain Eukaryota; kingdom Metazoa; phylum Arthropoda; class Insecta; order Lepidoptera; family Geometridae; genus Macaria; species Macaria liturata. The sequence continues at coordinate 3,155,341 of OZ026816.1, read as the reverse complement.
TCTTGACTTGCATTTTCGTACACTAATTTCAAATCTTCGTCCTCATTAGTTAGAATCAATGGAGATTGGAAAGCATTCATAATTGTATTTGAAGCAATACTAGCAAAATCTGTCGTGTTCTCTTTTTTAAAGGGAACTACTGGCGTATCTTTGGTATCAAATAATTTGCTAGGAATAAGATCCAGCGGCAAACTCTCTTCGAAAATAGACGATTCGCCATCCGTCGAGAATAGACTTGTATCTTTGATGGTCGCGCATTTGGGAGAAGGTTTTCCTTCTAGAATATTTATTGAAGCAGAACTTTTATCAGTATCTCCGAAACTTATGTTTAGAGAGAATGGTTTTTCTGGTTCTTTCATATTTGTTATGTTAACGATTCCCGTCTCTGTAAAGTTCAAAGAATCCCAAATGAGTTCATCTTTCACGGTGTTGCACAGTAAATTAGTGAAAGTAGAAGTTTGTTCATTCTTAGACAGTAAAATTTCTTCTTTTATTGCAAATGTTTCTTCTTTACTTGTAGCTTCCAAGACATCATGATCAATATCAGAGTAATTTCCAGTAACTACTTCTGCTTTTACTGTCCTTGATACACTTTCCTGTTCTTCAGTCTGCAGCTTGGCAGTCAAATACAAGTCTTCAGAGCTGTTATCTAAAATGTTAATCGATATTTTACGAGGTTTATCTTCTTGGCTTGTTGGTTTAATTTCTTCTTTTACATCTTCAGTTGAAGATACATTATGATCTTTTTTTTTAACATTTTGTAACTCGGCAAATTTGATTTCACTATTATTACCATCATTTACAGAATTCGTAATAACATTATTATTCCATTTAATATCGCTAACTCCGATTTCATTTTCCAGATACTTTCTAGCCTCTATGATAAGATTTTCAGCGGCGTCTTTAGCGGTCATACCACAACATCCTGTGATCCAAATAGATTTGATTTTGTTGCGCTTTCTCAAATCGTCACTATCATCACCCTCTCTTTCCTTTTCGCTTTGAAAAGGTACTGCTTTGTGTAATATATTTTCTATTACATTGACGTCGGCTGAAGCCACACTAGTTATAGTTTCATAGCCTGAATCGAACAAAGCTCTAGCCCTTACTCCGTTCAGAGTTGACAGTTTCATTAACTCTAGTAATTCGGAGTGTATGCCAAAATGAAGGCGATCTTGAAACTGTGAGACTAGTATTTCCATGTTCTTCCAGCCAAGCTGATGGCAAAAAGCCGTGACCATACCTAAGGAACAAAAACAGATGAATGTAGGAATACCTATACCATGACCATCCAGATTGTAAGCTATTATTTTTTCTAGTTAAGTATTCTGAAGTCCTAAAGGCATAATAGGCTAATAGTTAAGAAAGGAGGCCTATACTCAGCAAAGGAAATGCAAAAATATGAAAGGCAAAAAGTGATCAAGCAAAGATGAATTCTTGCTTTTGTGCAACTTACCTGCAAATGTGGCTGCAGATTGCTGAAGGCTCTGCAGGAATCCGCGCGCACACTGGAACTTCACAGCTACCTCTGACAGTGGTACTTCATTCACCAGATCTTGCAAAGCTAGTGCTGTGTAAAATCTAAAACAAAAAAATGTTGAGTTGAAAAGCATATTATTTGTGTAGTGCAGCAGGTAACAGTAGTGAATTTTATGCACAACTCTTCAAACAATTTTACTTTAAATTGTTTTTTTTTGCAAATAAAAATATTTACCTTTTGTGTACATTCAGTTTATTTTGAGCATTGTTCATTTTATTAGTGCCTCTCAAGCAGCGGATTATGAAGCTTTCTTGTACACCCACCAACTCTCCCACCCTTTTCATGGCTTTAGTTAGAGTCTCCCAGAGTGTCAGCAAATGAAGCCAATCTATCTCCCCCCATTGACTGCTAACACTGTATGGTGTTACTAGATAAATCAGGTGAAGATCAGTTTCAAGCACTAAACATTGGCGAGCTTTTTGCAACTCCACAAAAAGCGATAGACCATCATTTGGAGCCATAGAAGCAGACAGACATGCCTTTCCTAGAGGAGTTGCCACATAATGCAAGTCAGTCCCATCTTCTTGAATTCTCACCAACTCATAATTTCTCAACTCTTTCAAGGTATTTTCCATCAGCTTGTCCTGAGATGATGTACCTTCTTGCTGAGTGGACAGTAAAGTGCATTTGGAGTACAAATCTAAATCATCCTTAGTACATACAACTTGACTGGCAATCATTTCTAAAACAGCTCTCATATATTTGTCCTCAGACTCTATACAACTTTTCACCGGATCAAGAGCTCCCATCATGAGATCAAAACCAGTTTTTTTCTCAGCATCTGTGCATATTAGAATGCTCTCCCCTTTATTATCTTTCCCCATTCTGCCAGCTCTACCTGACATCTGTTTGTAAGTAAGGATGTTAATTGGCTGTCTCATGAACACTGGTGATCTGATGATGACTACCCGAGCAGGCAAGTTGACTCCAGAGCTCAGTGTAGATGTCGCCACAAGTACTCTAATCGCCCCAGATTTAAAAGCACCTTCTATAATATCTCTTTCATCAAATGTGAGCCCAGCATGATGATATGCCACTCCAAATGATATAGTTTTCATCAGAACTTGATCCAATCCAACAGGACAGTTCTTCAGCTGTTCTAGTGCTTCAGATATTTTCTCAGTGTTTAACTGTTCTCTTAAAATAGAGCCAAACTCACACTGCTGACAACCAAGACTGTAGAAAGATGATGCTAATGACTGAGCCAAGTTTTCACATCTATTTTTAGTCATGCAAAATATCAGAATAGAACATCCATCTTTTATTGTATTCAAGCATATGTTTAAGACATTATCACTGTCATTTCCAGCTGATTTCATCAACTTGAGAGTGTTCACACATTGCCCAGTTTTATCAAAGAACTTGTTTCCAACTAAACAGAACTCATCAAGAGGAATTGGTCGGAATTGTGTTATGAAAAGTTCAGCGCTCAACCAATCAGCCAACACTTCTAGATTAGGGAGTGTGGCTGACATACCAATGATTTGTATCAGGACATCATCTGACTTTGATGTAACATATTTTATCTTAGTGAGTAGGAGTTCTAATATGTATCCTCTATGTGGGTCCCCAAGCAGATGTAATTCATCAACAATGACTGCTCCAAGCTCAGATATGTTTCCATCATCTAAGAGCCTGTTGACCAAGCTATTAGCTTTTTCTATAGTACAGATAGCGACATGGACAGCCTGTAAGCCCCCGGGTGGAGATTGGGACCCCATGAACCCCTCCACTCTGATCCCTGAGCTGGACAGAATAGCTTGTAAGTAAAACATTTTTTCTCTCACAATAGACACAAAAGGTAAAATAATAATGACCTTCTTTTGTCTTTCCAGAATAGTTTTAATAGTCAATATCTCAGCTACCAAAGTTTTTCCTGCAGATGTAGGAGCTGAATAAACCAAATTACAACAATCTAATAGAACTTTTGAATTAGCTAAACATGTTACCTGCCATTCAAACATCTCAGTTATGCCTCTTTGCTCATATTTTCTCGCTATTTCCGCCGGTAAGCCCCATGCCTTTAGATTTCTGTTTACAACTTTTTCTTTTGGTGGTTGAGATAGAAAATTACTTTTGGTAGCTGTGGTATCCAGCACGGTATTTCCGTTTAGTATTGTAGTGTTAGGTTTCTTACTGCTTTGTCCTTTTTTTCTAGCTGGTACATCAGAACTAATAGCTTCTTCAGTGACATATTCCTTCACTGCCATCAATGAACATTGCAAGCTAAATGAGTTGTCGAAGCAGTTATCCAGGAATCCAACATGTTCTGCTAGGATTTGAGAGTCTATAACTTCATCCATTTTACGAGCTTAACACAATTAAAAGAAATCAAATTAAGAAATATAAATCAAAATTGAACGTAACCACCTCCATTTCCAAATCAAAACAAACAGCTGCAGCTGTGTTTGACATTTGTTTGACGTTTAGAAAAGAACAACGGAAGTGCCAACTTAACAATCCAACTTTAATCCTGAAATGCGTTCATAAAATTTTGACGGACCCTTCTAACCGTTAACATGTCATTTAGAAAAGATATGAGGGCCCCAAAACCAAAAACTAGACTTTCAAAGCTTTCCCCATGCCCGTGTGGAAAAAAAAACAATGATTATATTCAGCACCTACACTAGCACTACTGCGCTATATGCCACATTGTAACCATTGTTAAAATTGAGCAAAAGTAACTTCTTCTTCTTATCGAATGAGAGTGGCCAACTCTGGTGTCGAGATTTGATCAAGCCGCCCTTAGGGTCTCTGACATGGCTTAACGACTGCCGTACTAGACAAACAACCAGGACCTACAATTTAACGTGTCATCCGACCCACGGAAGCGCCCAGAATGGAATGCCACTTTTCGGTCACCCATCTAAGGACTGACCGCGTCAACAATTGCTTAACATTGGTAATCGTAAGCGATTGCCTCCACAAGCTGAGCTACGGGCGCTTCGAGGCGAGAAGTAACTTATTATGAGGGATAGGTTTACCTTGGGTAACCACGGTCTCTGTAACCTAATTTCATCTTAATCAGTTTAGCCGTTAGGTCGTGAACAAGAAACAGGAAGAATAAAACTGCAGACTTGTGTAACAACTTGATCACCATATATTTTGCAATAACCATTTTATAAGTTGTAAAGATCACAGTACAGGTACAAGCGTGAAGGCATCATGTCATTATAAACATTATTAAATATTTTTTGTCGGTGACGTAAGTACAGATTGCCAGAGCTGTTATTTCCTCTTCGTAAAGGGCCCCCAAGTATGAGTAAAAGGGGCCCCGAAAAAGACAAAATCAAGAATCATGACATTGTTTGATTAATCAAGATTTATCATGACTTGCCACATATTTGATTAGACTTTGATAGTGTACTTTAGTAACGCCGCTGCATTTAGTTGCTTGGAAGGAGTGTGGTATCATAATGCCGAGATCTTCTGGGCTGTGGGCTCTTTGCCCTCTGTGAGGGCTCTGGACTCATGTATGAATGACGCGTATGTTACACCCTGGAACAATAAATGTTTTTTTGAAAAAACATTATCAGTAGGTGTAGCTGTATACTGTTGTATAGTAAAATACAAGATTTATTTATTTTTAGTTGGTGAATGGCAAAGAATCATACTCTTAAAATAAATAAGAGGTAGGATTTATGCTCTAATTTCCCAGTTACACGCAATTAAGCCCTAATTAAGTACTTTCCTACGCGTAAATCGGCCATTAACTTACAAGGGCTTACACATAATTCGACTAGTCAAAGCGCAAAAACAAGGCTTGTATAATAAAATCAACTTGTTTAACAAATTGCCGCCAAAAATAATAGAATTGTCGGCTATACAATTCAAAAGGACACTAAAACAATTCTTTGTAAGCAACCCATTTTATTCTCTTAAGGAATTCATGACTATGCCACTAGTAGAATCTTCATTTCTTCATGTTAGTTAAATTAGAGATCATATTTTATCTGGTATTGTAATTTAGATGCAAAAACTTATAGTTATATAAATAAATTCATTAGATAATAAGAGTGATAAATTACTTAGTATTTAAGGAAAATATGTAAACTGACTTGCCCTATATGATGTGACGTCATAAGGTGAATAAAGCTTTTATCTTTTATCTTTATCATACATAGTATTAAAATCATGTTTTATGCTTCTTTAGTATAGTTATTATTTTTATTTAGATTTAATATGATTATTACCTGCTGCATAGCCGCTCTAACGAATCCTTCGTTTGCAGAAACAGTGAGTGCTTTTATCCGATGTCCGAAGTTGAATATGACTTTGGACCTCTGCCGGACATGTCCTCTCACTGACAGTGCTTTCCTCATCTCGTCGTCTTCACCTGAAATTAAGAGTAGCCATATCTAAACTACATATTATAGATAAAATATTATTTTTAATTTAGTAGATATTTGTATAGATATACTTTTAAAACATAACAATACATCTTAAGATTAATTATTATACTCTCGACACTAGAGTTGGCCACTCTCATTCGGTAAGAAGAAGAGTAATTTTTCACTTGCGGCGACCGGCGGTCTTACCAGCGGTAATCCGGGTCGATCCGGGATAAGTAAGTTTGTATGAGAATGGCCAACCCTGGTGTCAGGGTTTTCAAACCGCCTTAAGGGCCTGCAACATGGCTTGACGACTGACTTACTATGACGAACAGATGGGAACTACAATTTAACGTGTCATCCGTCCGACCCACTGAAGCGCCCAAAATAGATTGCCACTTTTAGGTCACCCATCCAATGACTAAACACGTCAACCGACTTGCGATTGCCTCCGCTAGCTGAGCTATGAGATGCAGAGTAGTCTGTGGTAATTGGTGGTGTAATCTATCTCTATCCAATTCTTTTCCCAAATCGGTTGAGCCATTTACATGTGAAGGAGGTAGAAACATACTCATACAATCATCCACACTCGTAGCGACTACACTAGCGATCCTAGCGGGAAGTTTGCGAAGCTTTATATTTTTTTTTATTTAGCAAAAAATGTACCTATACCTGCATAATCATCTGGATAAACAGTGATCATTTCTTTGAGCTCTTCCGTTCGTTTTATTTCATTTTCGCCACCCAATGTGTGGACGATTTTTTCAAAATCATCCCACGCCGTTTTACAGCATACCAATGTTTTTCCTGTAAAAAATATATATAATATTAACACTATCTGTATTCATAGCGGCACGTAACTCTAGCGGTGGCCGATACGTGGAGGGGATTGCTGCGCATGTGTCCTGTCGCGCACACAATACATTATATGTAACTTTAATTAACTATTACCTAAATAACGATAATGAGTCTAGCGCTGAGTATACCGCTTAATTTAATGTTTCCCGCCTTAATAATTTCGGCAGTTTGTTTTATCTGGCTCAAATTTACAGTGTTGCTGTCGGAATGACTGTGTAAAGTATTTGTAGCTTCGTCAATCTTACTCTTGGTTTGTTTTAAAGAATCAATTAATTCGTTAGATTCCCTTTTTAAAAAACAATTCCCGTCGTAACCCATTTTCCTTGCCTGTCTTTTCAAAACTATTTAGTATTTGTTTTAGGCATATTCACTTTAATTTCAATTTCAATTTCTTTATTAGCATAAATGTATTTACATTTACCCTGTTAAGAGGAGAATTAGGGCGTTGCTAAAATTAAAACTAAATATTTTTAAATCTAAAACTTTAGTCTCAAACAATCTTAAAAGTCTAAATTTATCAAACAAATTCAAACTTAACAAAAAACAACAAAAATTAACAGCAATAACAACAAAATTAATAACGCGACTGTACCACGGGATGTGCGCGGGGTTTCGTATCTACGCGGGGAACGGAAAGCGACTGGAGAGCCAATCAGCGCTCCGCACGCCCGCCCTTCATCCCCCTCAGGTACCTTATTTTTTACTTCTGCGTAATAACGGTCACCGCTAGAGTTATATGCCGCGGCTTATACTAGTATAATTTTGTATGTACGTCTGTTTTTAAGAGTTTACATAACGCCTCATAGGCCACATAATTATGGCAATCAGCTGAAATCTTCAATTAAATGTGTCATCTTATTTCTGGAAGATCAATTCACCAGACAGCTGAGCTATTCTGTGGCTATAGGCACTTAAATTGTACTTATTACAAGGTCAAGTACCAATATAGGAATGCTAAAAATGAAAGGACATTTAGTTGAATGCCAAGGTCCTTGCTCTTTGCTAGTTTTTTGTGTTCAATATAGCCATTAAATACTATTCAAAAAAGAAAAAGAGTGTTTATTATGTTGTCTAGCAAAGTAAAAAAAATATCAATTGCTTTTTTTATTAATTTTAAAGAAACTCAATTTGGTTTTGTACTGTACTATCCAAATAAGAAAAGGAATGCTTTGAGTTATCAATACTGGCATTATACACTCACTTACATATAAAAAGATAAAAACACAAAGATGTAATCAATTATTTTAATTTATTAATTAAAATGCAGTTTTAATAATTGTTATGGACCGAGTTTGTACTTAACCATAATTTGCCTGATGGTAAGCAATCATTATGGTCCAGGATAGAGTGTGCTTACCCAGTATGATTCACCTTCTTATTGAAGATCACAATAGATTTATGTCATTAATATACACATATATTGTGTCCATTCCAAAAATAGCAAGTTATTTTATTATATTTAAGTATATAGGTACATAATTTTTTTTAGATTGATTATTAGATAGGTAATTATTACCTATCTGATAATCAATAAATAAAAAGACTATTATTATAATAGTCTGTGATAATAGCCATTAATAAAATACCTTCAAACAATCTCTGGAGCGCAGGTTTGACAGGCCTGGCAGCTTCCCACTCACACTGCTCCGTGAGCACTTTCTGCTTGAACACATAGTTGCAGTGGCCATTTGTCATGTTGCTGACATATGCCATCATACTTGTCACATCCAGGTTGAGAGTGTTTAGCTCTGGGTCTACTTCCACTGATACATTGTCTAAGGGTTCTTGACTGGAAAAATAATGGGATTATTTTGTTACTTACTTGAATAACAGCTGGTTAAGATCAGAAATAAAAATGCAGTGGTATTGTTAAAAACACGTTTTTGTTTCTCAGTAGCAGTTACTAATCTCTTTTTGTTGGCATTGAAATAACCAAAAAATTTACAAAAAAGGCACATTTGGCAAGTTTTATGTTTACATTTAAGTACAATTAAGGGGTTTCATCTCTCTCTCTCCCTCTCACACACACACACACACACACGCACACACACACACATAAAGAAATAATAACGAAAGATATGACAGTGTGGAAAAGGTCTACAATGTTGTACTAAAGTTATTACCTATCATCATACTCAAATTCACTGGAATCGGATTCACAAGATGAATCATCATAGCATTCTTCCTGTGCACTGTTGGGCAATATTTCACCTTTTACAATAATACCTATTGCCTTTAACTGGCTTGCCAAGTGTTCTTCAACACCACTCATTAGTTCAAAGACTACCTGAAAATGAAAACATGGTTAATAAAAGAACAGGTTAATCCAGAAGTAAATAGATTTTTCCTAGTCAAGCAGGCTACATATTACTGACTGTTATATTAGACTATGATACTGTGTTATTTTTAAAAAAAAGCTGGCCTATCTTTAACTTGATTTGCAGTAATTCACATAAATTTATTACTTTCAGAATATAGCAAATAAATCTTTACACATTTCTTTTTGCAACTATACATGTTGGAATTGAAATGAGTTTAGAATTAATGTAATATTAACCTGATCAAGATTTATTTATGGTAAGATGCCATTATTATATCTTATTAAATGATGAATTAAAAATGTATCATTTATAATCTGTTAATGCATAATTCATATAAATTTGCCTATTTGTGTACAATAATACACAAAGTCCTTGTGTAATAATCCCCTATGTTCAATCAACCTTACTGCAAAACCCTTTTGAATGTTGAAATAAACACTTTTATGTTTATCTATACTAATATTATAAAGCTGAAGAGTTTGTTTGTTTGTTTGAACGTGCTAATCTCAGGAACTACTGGTGCGAATTGACAAATTCTTTTTGTGTTGAATAGACCATTTATCGAGGAAGGTTTTAGGCTATAGAACATCACGCTGCAACTAATAGGAGCAAAGAAACAATGGAAAATGTGGAAAAAACGGGGAAAATTATTCATCTTTGAGGGCTTTCGTTATTAAGTGCGCTGCGAAAACGGTTCAAGTCGTGGGTAACAGCTATAATTTATAAAGCTGAAGAGGTTGTTTGCAAAAATAAGTATTATGCCCAAAATAACTATTCCACGCAGACGAAGTCGCTGGCACAGCTAGTGTTAATATAATCACAATAATCATTGACATATAGGTGTCATTAAATTATTTTTCTGAAACATACTTTAGGAGTTTGATACATGCATGGATACAGTTTAGCACACTCCATGTAATCTTCAGCCTGATCCAAAGTAGAGCGAGCTCCATACGAAGCATTCCCAGAACTAAGTGCTGATAAGGACCTTGGATTTCTTGCTATCACTGAAAATAATATTTAACCATTAATTTATTTTTATCAGTTTCTTTGTAAAATTGTATATGTGCCGTGCAAGTTTAAAATAAATAAGGATGAATAACAATCAATGTTCTAATTGTAATAGAAAAGTCCATAGTGTAGTTTCTATTGTTCTTTTTCAACAATCCAATATACTAGTGTGATACCTTATCTTAATTCCACCAGTTAAATAAAATTGTTATACTATCAATATTATAAATAATACTTACAATTTCAATCTACTTATAGTCAAAATATATTGTTACACAATAAATACAGCCTATGTCTCACCAGTATCCTGGTTTTACCTTTAGTCCATGTTTTTCCTTGATCACTGACAATATCAATGAGCAGTTTGGTGGTATTGTCCAAATGGAAGACTTTACTGACTGCTATTACACCTGGCCTCTTTGCGCATTCTACCATAGCACCCAGATGCCGTAAGTTTGAACAGGAAAGCTGTTCTGGTTTTATTTTATTACTTTTTTGCAACTGTAATTCAAAATTTACATCCATTACAACCAAACAAATATTAATATACAGTTATACTTTTATGCATTATACAACAACACCTACTCGTTTAAGAAAATCGATTTCTTGTCGAATTTTCCTTTGTAATTTTTTTACACCGTCAACATCTTCAAGAGGTTCCAGCTGCTCTATCAGTGATTCACCATACACAATTTTTTCTTTCAACTCGGACATTAACCGTTCTAATTCTTCCATTGTAATAATACAATTAAGAATCGACAAAAACAATAGTGTTAACAAAATACAATTTTCATTTAGGAGAAGGAAAACTTACAACAAGAATCGAAAGAAAACAAAACAACCTTGAATGTTGAATGTTTTTTTTTTTTTTTTTAATGGCTTTAGCGAAGATATAACTTCGCAATTCTGCCAATGTCAAGTGGGAAGATAGGCCATCAACCTGAGAAATTTTAATTAAAATAAGTATCGATATGTACGGTGGTTTTAAATTGCACAGTTGAGTGTTTTTTTCCCCCTTGTTTGCTTTCTGTTACAGCAATAGTTAACCAATCTACAGACATATACAGAAACAACACAAGAATTATGAAACTGAGCGAAACCAAAAGTAGTGTTACTGTCACTGTCCGTGTTGACAGTGACAGAGCTTCTGGATTCTTTAAATTAGGTCGCTATCGCAGAATTCTGCCACAAATGGTAACACTGCGCAGCGACACATCGTTGATATTGCCCAGACCCACCAAGAAAAGTAATAGACTTTATTTCATTTCAACCTTGGTAATAAAAACAGTCAAATGCAATTTAGATGTATTCTTAATCAAAATAATGCTCAATTTATCCCTCTTGAGTTAAATTTATTGACGTAGTGTAAAGCTGGCCTTAGTGTGATTTTTGAGGGAAATTGCTTTATTGGTTGTAAATGTGTCACACGAATAACAAATCATAAGCGAGCTTAGTACAACTCAGTTAGTGATTGGTCTAATTCTTTTGACAAGAGGAAGTGACTTTGTACAACAGAACGCTTAGTAAAAGAAAATAATGCAAAAATTAACAATGCTTGTAAATAGTACAAGCAATTAGCAATAAAAACATCAAATCGTTACCCGTTATACTTACAAATCGTTACCCGTTATAGAAATTGTAGAAAACCACATAAAATATTAGGTTACGAAAATACAAGAATAAAATTCAAAAGTAACTAATTGACCCGCCATCTTGTGATTGGTAAAATCTAACAACCAGTTTTGTGATCTTGTGACCAATCGAATGTTAGTAACGTTGCTTGAAGAAATCCACAATTTTGAGAAATGGCTGACGACAAAGAAGTGGAAAAAACGATCGCAGAAGACTTGGTGGTTACCAAGTACAAATTAGCAGGACAAATTGTAAATCGTAAGTTCTCAAGGAGTTGTTATTTTGTATAGAAATCGTATCAAGTGTCAATTTATATGTGCGTAGGTCGCGATGGGGTGGACGCGTGTCAGGGTTTACGCCATGCGGCCGATATGGAGTCTCCTGAGCCCCCGCGATTTGATGCTCCCTATGCTTCTCATTGCCATTCTAATAATACAATGTATTGTCTATTTCAGGTGTATTAGAACAAGTAATCGCAAAATGCGTCCCAGACGCGTCTGCGAGGGAATTATGTGAATATGGTGACCAACTGCTGCTGGACGAAACCTCTAAGGTGTTCAAAAAAGACAAGGAGTCGAAGAAAGGCATTGCATTTTCAACATGTGTGTCAGTAAACAACTGCATATGCCACTTCTCGCCCATTCCCAGTGAAGCAGATTACATCCTGAAGACTGGAGATGTTGCCAAGATGTGAGCATACGTTTTTTCTGATAATAATTGCTTAGTTCTCAACATCTGGTATACTTAGCCGGTACGCTTGGCGAGCTCATTATTTAAGTCTAATGTTATTTCAATAAACTATCTATGAATGCCAAAGCTTTTGTGATAGTTATGTGCACCTGTCAGATAACCTCAAAATCATTCACTTTATCTCATTATATTAATCCATATAGTATAATTCTGTACATTTAGAAAGTTATCCAAGTACAAAAGTAATAATATAAATATCTAAGTATACTTTTATGTTATTAAGGATTGTTGTCTCTAGAAAAAAATAATTCATTGACCTCTTGAAGTTCATTGGCCATAATTATGCCTAGACTAGGCATAACTACAATGTTATTTATATATGTACCATATTTGCTTGATTTATTTGTTGCTAAGTAAAGATATCAGTGATCCGGTTACCCTTTCATTTATTATTTAATATTTTATTTGTATAGCTGTTCTAAAGATAATAAGTGATCTACTTACTTATATTTCTTAATTGATCAGCAGCTCAACTGATCAACAAATTTAGAATAGAATATAACTTTAATGTAGGTACACCATAAAAACACAAAAATTACAAAACAGAAATAAACATACTTAAAGTGTTGCAAATTTAGTGGAGGTGTAGTATACTTCATTTAATGATTTAGATTTTCTTTATGAAATATGTATTTTATGCATAGGTATTTAGGCTTTATATATTTTGATAAAACATGCAACAAATGTATTACAATACTTTCTACTATAAATGTCAAAGAAATGTTTAGATATGCAGGTTCATTTTACAGTTTCATCTTACTATTTACTAAGCAATTCATTTATTTATAGAATTTTTATTTGTAGTAGAAGGCAGAGCACTACTACATTGTCTTACATTTACCTGTTTACAAATAAAAATCTTTTTATCTTTTATACTTCACACATACAATTTTCCAAAAAAAAATATATGTGTTACAATTACTTGTGTTATGTGTACTAGATAATGAATAGAATACTTATATACTGTTCTTTCCCTATCCAGAGACCTGGGCGCGCACATAGATGGGTTCATTGCAGTGGTGGCCCACACAGTGTTTGTGGGTGGCGGCGAGGTCACCGGCAGGGCTGCTGATGTGCTGCTGGCAGCTCACTATGCCAGCGAGGCCGCCCTGAGGCTGCTGCGACCTGGTAATGAGGTATAACATTTGCTGACATGATACTCTGAAGTCTGTTCCATAGATAGGATGAAATAAGAATCAAATCATTATACTTAATCAAAAATTTTTAACTATTTACTCTAACTAAAAGTGTATAGGTGCATAAGCTTAATGCCGCTTGCCTAGCATACCCAGTTTCAGCTTTCTTTGACTACAGAAAATACCCTAGCTTGACTTGATTTGGTAGGGACACTACCATATCACCAGATTTTACCCTGAATTCTTTCCAGGCAATGATTTATTTACTGTCTGGCAGTACTCAGGGAATATAATATAGTACTTAATACTCTTAGCGTTTTTGTTTACTTACAAAAGAACATAAACATAATTAAATCTTTTTCCATACACTAACTGAAAATGTAATCCTATACAAGTATTATGAAGTAAATGATTTTGTGTAAGATTTGTTTGAACTGTGTAAAAATAAACCCAAGCCACAGTAATATTACTAAATGACCCTGGAAATTACAATAATAATGGTGTAGAAATTACCATAAGCATTGTATTGGCAGTGATCTATTTAACACATAATTATAACCAATTTATCTTCTCTCCAACAGAACTATGCGATCACGGATGCTGTCCAGAAGATCAGTGCCGAGTACGGCTGCAAGCCCATTGAAGGCATGCTGTCGCACCAACTCAAGCAGTTCCGAATTGACGGAGAGAAGAGCATTATCCAGAACCCTTCGGAGCTGCAGCGCAAGGAACATGAGAAGGCGACGCTTGAGACATATGAGGTGTATGCCATGGATGTTCTCATTTCCACCGGAGAGGGAGTTGTAAGTTCATCTTCTCTAGATATTTCTCTGGCTTTTTGGGAGGGCATGATCCTCAGTAGTGAGAAAAACTACATGAGGAGGAGGAGCCAAGCTTTAATATCAATGAGTTGTAGCTAGCATATTGGTATGTTACACTGTTCCAACTAAAGCAAGACAGTAACATGTAAAATTATACAATAAGGTATTTTCAAATAAAAATTTTATTTACCCTGAATTCTTTTCAGGCAATAATTTATTTACTGTCTGGCAGTACTCAGGGGATATAAAATAGTAAGACTCTTAGCCATGTTGATATAATTTCTCAATTTGGTTTTTGCTTACTTACAAAAAAACAGGTAATGAGATTTTCCTTATTTCCATTTTTTATTCAGATAAATAACACTGGTGTTTGTGATATAATTTTCAGGGTCGGGAAATGGACACGAGATGTACGATATACAAGAAGACAGATGAAGTATATCAGCTCAAACTGAAGGCATCTAGAATGTTCTACAGTGAAGTAAGCTTTACCTCAGCCTTTTTGTTAGTCTTATTTAGAACATCATGTAATAAAATCTCTATTTGGCATCACCTTGACTCTTTTACTGCCAAAATTTGATATCTAATTTGCCAAGCCCATCATTGGCATCTTGTAATAGGTGTTAATATAAAGAATCTAGCAACAATATTCCATAGTATGATAAGTTTATTTATGAAAAGGTACTAAATATTGTCCTAGATATAATTGTTTAAATTTGTTTCAGGTCCGCAACAAGCACGGGTCAATGCCGTTCAACCTGCGTAGCTTCGACAAAGAGACCAGCGCGCGGTTAGGACTCGTCGAGTGCATCAACCACAAGCTGATTGAGCCTTTCCAGGTAATTTACATAACTTAAACTTTGTCCTGTATTGCTTCAGTAACATTATATAATAAAGTAAAATAGCCATGTAAGGTGTAGGTAAAAGAAAGTGTATCCCTGAATAATCTTTCGTGTCACGTTTGTAACAACGCGTGACTCGGTACAAGCACAGGGTAAAGAATAAGTGATGTTTTTGAGCTGATTTTGGTCTATTTGATCACTTCGGTTTGAACCATTACGACAATACAATAACATTACGATTTTTAGTTTATTTACAACTAATCTATAAAAATAGACTACAGCAACCATAGACTACAGCAGTGCCATCAAGCGGGCTGTAGTAAAACAATCCTATTTGGTGTTATAAGAAATATAATATGCACTTGTCTCAACCATATCTGTCATATTTGCAGGTGTTGTACGAACGCACAGGCGAGCTGGTGGCTCAGTTCAAGTTTACAGTGCTCCTGCTGCCGAGTGGCACGCACCGCATCACCGGCCTGCCCTTCGACAAGAGCACCTGCAAGAGCGAGCGATCCATCAAGGACCCTGAGATTAATGTAAACTTACTTTTTGTCTTACACTTTATTGGCTGTGCTGTGTCTGTAAGAGGCGAATATCGTTTGGGCGCGATAAGTGCATTTCGCGAATTTGAACATCATTTGCTTATTAATTTTTAATGCCATTCCTTATCATAATATTAATAGATAACAAGCTTAGGAATTATACATGTATTATGAAAGCAATAATGGTTTCAAAAGCCCCAAAAATGTATTCCCTGAAATCTTTCGAGTTGCGTTTGTGTCATCGCGCGCCTCGCACAAGCACAGGGTAAAGAATATGTAGTGTGATAAACTAATTTGGTTTTGTATCAAATTGATTAAGAAACATTGCTACAAAAAGTTGTTAGATTCAATGCCCTATCCAATGTTTGTTAGAGGATTATTTCCAGGTCCATAACCACATATTTTTTGTTACAGTCCCTCCTGAATTCCTCCGCAAAAACAAATAAGAAGAAGAAAAAGAAAACTGGTGCTGAAGAACCTATGGAGGTGGAGGCAGCCGTTGCCTAGCAACAGGCCTACTTCCCACATAATCAAACTAAATGAACACATTTCCTGGTTCCACCCCTTGGACATAAATGTTTTGATAACAAAATCACTAGGTTTCCAAACCCGGTTTCTAGTAAAATTGTCTTCATGAAAGTTTGGCTTGATAAGTGATACTTGATAAAATAAATAAAAATGTACAAAACAAATAATTGCTTTGTTAAATTTTGTAAGGTTGTTGGAATTTCTTTCTATGAGCGAAGATTATGATTATCTTCACATTCATATTTTTGTAAAACATAATTGAGATCAAAATTGTTGCTGGTTGTATGAATGGAATTAGACTAGTAACAACAAATTAAACGCCACAACCTTGAAAGTTTAAATAAAGCAAATAAAAAAGTAACTAACTGCTTCATCAGATCAGCTACTAACATTAGTTCATAAAATACGTAAATATCTGATTGATAACAACATCTGCGAATTATTGGATTTAATGAAGTTGTAAATATAGATATTCCAATCGTACATATTTTCATGCATTCATTTTGATTTATCTACATAAAGCTGTAGTTAAAAGTGTATTGTAAAAGCAAACATCTCAGACCATTCCTTAGTGACAAGTTTGTTATTGATATCATTGTGTAGTGCACAAACTCTGTTCATTCTCACATTCTTGTATATGTGCAATCTCTGTGAAGTACCTTATTTGATGTAGACTGGTGAGGAGCTTGGACGGGCCATTCTGATTGTTTATAAATGTTGTTGTATTGTAATATCTAGATGTGTTCCAGCCATGTTGTCAAGATCCTCGCCTTATGAAATTTAATATCCTAGGAATGTGAGCTCCATACATATGTGAGCAAACTGAGCTTTTTACAGTTGAAAATGAATTGCCACATTTGCTCTTTTTTTGTTGGTGTTGATTGATGTTATTTTCCTTAAGCCTGGAAATGTTTACAGATGTGAGGAGCATTGCTGGAAAATGTTAAAATTTGTGACACTGTGAGAAATGAATAAATCAAACTGCCACTGTTTGTGGACTGGTTTTTGTAATTTTGTGCTTTTATTTTTGACGTTTAGGTACCTATTAATTTAGAACTAAAATTTTACATCAAAGTTCAAACAAGTGTATGTCATGTTCTTTGATTAAACTGCTCAACCAGTTTGTATGAAATTTAGTATGAATATGGTAGTCCCTGTACATACAGACGCAATTTTAACCAGCCATAAAAGTAAGGTACATAGCACTTCTAGTTCTTCACCAGAGGATGCAAAATACCTACTAGATAAAAGTACATTTATGTAGTGGTTCCTACCAGCATCATGTGAGTGATGGTACTACATACTGTTGCTGTGTTTTTGCCTATTACAGTGAGAGTGGCAGTGTAAATTTGATTTAGGATTAGTGAATTATACTGTATTTATCAACACTTCTTGTTATAGAAAAACAGAGTTGGTTTTTTATATCTTTATACAACAAAAACCATAATCTCTAAATAAATACACTTCACATTTTACTAATACAGTTTCACTTTTCTGTATTTGGGGTTGTTTCTTGATCAACGGTATCCAGAGAGGAGGAAACAAAATCATATGCCTTCAGTGCAGCCTCACTTGTGTGTGTTGGGAGCTCCACCAGAAACTTGAAGGTAGATTTAACACCACAGTTCCAATAGTACTTGAATAGATAGGATATTCTGTCGTTTGATGGTAAGGCGGGAAACTGCAAAAGATTACAATGTTATGAGATTACTTCAAATATTGAGTAAAAAAGTACTAAGGCTAATGAAACAAGACAGATAACCTATGATGCACAAAATATACCTCATAGGGGATCTGTTTCTTTAGTTCTCCAACGTAAGGCGACACTCCCTTTTCCAGATCTTCATAAATGGCACTCGTAGTAGAACTGTCTTTCCAAACTCCTTTGTCGATAGTATAGTAAACGGCTGATCCTAGGATAGCTGATTTCACGCCAAACCTGAAAACAAGTTTGTTTGAGGCATTTCATGCTATGAGCTAAAGTTTATGATCTAGTAAATATTCTACGTACTTCAGCATTTTGATAGCTAATTTAACATTAAAATAACACTGTGGAATTGAATTAATACGTTTGTTTTTGCGGAATTATGTAATTTTTCAATTTTTCGTTCGTCGTTTCATCAAAATTTAATTTTGATCGAAATCAAATCACATCACAGCTTTTTATGACATTGACGGCTAAGTTTTTTTTGCAACAATCGTCACCATCTTTCGCTAGCTCACCAGTTTAAATTTATTTATTATTTATTAAAAGCCCGGTTCCGTCCCAATGCTGGGTAAAGGTCTCTTTATCCTCTTTCAACTCATCTCTGTTTGTTGCTCTTTGTGACCAGTTTTGACAAAAGGAGTCTAGGTCATCCCGCCATCTCCGTCTAGGCCTGCCGCGACGTCGGACAACTCCTAGAGTCCACAGTGTGGTGTGTTTCGCCCATAAGTCGTTCGACATCCGGCAGATGTGTCCAGTGTGTGATCCACTTTAATTCGGCCGCTTTTTGACCAACGTCAGCGATTTCAGTTTTGGAGCATAGGTAGTACCTACTTATGGTGTTACGGATTCGATCTGTGAGTTTTATTCCCAGAATACTACGCTCCATGGCTTGCTGACAAAATTCGCTCTCCCGAGAGCGAACTTTGATTTCGATCGATCATCGATTCGATCTTGGGTCAAGGACCAAGTCTGCGCGCCATATGTTAGGATGGGGAGAATGCACATGTCCATAAGCTTTTTCTTGAGGGAGAGTGGAAGCTCTCCCTTCATAAGATCTTTCATTGACCAGTAACTCTTCCAGGCGTTTTCAGTTCGACGAGCATTTTCGTCTTCCTGTCTCGCCCGGAAAGACAAGCCATAACTACTAAATAGACGTAGTCATGGACATATGCAATTTCTACTCCATCAACCTCCAGTCGGCGTTTTGTGGTGTTAGTCATCAACTTGGTCTTGTCGGTGTTAAGCTCGTTGATCATGAAGCCTAGTTCTTGAGCTGATGTGGAAAAGAGAACAATTTCATCGGTGAATCGAAGGTTTGTCAATCGTTTATCGCCAACAACAATGCCTCTCCTCTTCCAGCGTGCCGATAAAGTTTGGAAGACTTCTTCTAAGGTGGCAGTGAAGAGTTTTGGAGAAAGCGGGGCTCCCTGTTTGACTCCTTCCTGTATGGGGAATAGTGGTCCTGAATTATGTAATTTAATAGCTGCTGTGCTGTGTTTAAATATTATCTGTAATAGTTGTACCTATGTAGGTTGTGTGTATATTTTGGTTTTTAAGTGCTTGAAATATTGAACTGTGAACTGAAAATTCAAACTATCGAAGGCTTTGGAGTAATCTATGAATGCTAAATAGAGCGGAAGGTTGTATTCGTGATGTTTTCCAATGATTTGATTGAGTGTGTGGAGGCGGTCAGTGGTAGAGAGGCCTCTACGGAACCCGGCGTTTAAATTTAAGTATAGAAATCTTTGACTATATACCCAGATAGAAATCTACATTAATATTTTGCAAAATCGCAGAATACATTATTTTATTATTTATTACTTAGCAAAATTTATGATTGAGTGATCGATTGAGTAGACCTACTTTGTCAACTGCTTTGAGATCAACAGTACAAATTGATCTGGCTAAATACCATAAGCTTAACTTAGAAAAAATAAAAAGTAAAAAAAAAATCTTCTCTTCTTTCTTAAAGTTCTTAGAGTAGAGTAGAGACTAGAGAGAGAACATACCTAACTAAAGTTATTTTCATACAAAAATCACTAAATTTGTGATAATTCATTTTCCTTATTAATTACCGTTTTGTGCTGTTATAGGTATATGGCAAATATGGACCCTGCTGAAGAAGTTGTAAAACAAGCCAGACTTTGTTTTTTAGCTAAGCTATCTAGAAATGTCGAGGAAATAGATAACCATCCCGAATATTATGAATGGCGAAAAAAGACCAAGATGCATTTTCCTCTTCTGCTCGACATGATCATAAACAGAGACCTAAGAAATCGCTGTGACTTTAGCAAAAGTGTAATGCCAACTTTAATACTCCTATACCTCGAGCGCTCCACTAATAGTCCATGGAATGATGAAGAATGTTCAGAATATGCTAAAAAATATAATAAAAACTTTCAAAGTGTTTATCGCATTTCACTTGATGATATATTCCGCTACAGTGACTTCTGTGACCTTCAAGAGGTATTTGATACTATTATAAAGGAGTTAAATACAAAAGCTACATCTCAAGATTTTAAGAAGTATCCAGCTCTTATAAAATCTTACCATTTACTGGTGAAAAACTTAAAGGTAGGGGTACTTAATTATAGATTTACTCTCTACTTTAAAGTATTCTAGTATGTGCTTTCTATTTATGGTCTTGTTATCAAATACTGAAATACTAATTTTATAATCCTATTTGTTGATTTCTATAATGTTATTTTAGGATTATAAAGTGAGTTACAGTCCAGCCACTCTGTTCCCCATCTGCCTGCTGCTGATTGAAGACTATGTGATGTCCAACAGGATGAGGGGCTTGCGGTGCTGCTTGGCTATGTTGAGCTGTATGGTATGTTAATATTGGATTTACTATACCCTTAATTTTATGTAGTTTTATTGACACATGTAAAGGGTTTGTTACCTACTAATGATTCTTTCAGAAGTTAAAAGTAAAAAAAAATAGCTTGATATGGAACATTTATCTTTGTTTAACCTGCCAAAAAGAATCTATTGAGATAATGTTTTTATGGTGCACTAGTCACACAAGCTACATGATAAACAGTATTTAATTACTATTTTCTTCATACTTCTAATTAAACTATATCTATGTTTAAATATAACACATTCAAATTACAGGATGAAAAACATTTTGAAGATGGGAACTACTATGATGTCATATTTAGCAGCCTCAAGAAGATAATGACTGAAAAGAAGCTTGAAATCACAAAGCTGGTTCATGACTGCCTTCTACAGTTTGTTAGAGTGGTGCCACCACATGAAAAGGTGATTGAGCTGGTATTTTACATGTTTATTGTGTTTTGTCAACTACATAACTATAAGTCATCATCATCATCAGCCTAATGAGACCCACTGCAGGGTATAGGCCTCCTCCCTCTTAAGCCAATACTCCCTGTCTTGCGCTGTTCTTGTTCAGATGTTTCTTTCTACTTTCTAATATCATCCAGCCACCGTTGCACAGGTCTTCCTACACTTCGCTTACCAGTAGTAGGTAGAGCCACAAAATATCTTGTTCACATGATGTTGCAGTGCTGATATATTTCTTTTTCATGTTCATATATCAATATAGGATTTAATCCTTTCTTTTGCCGAAAGTTTGCCTTATTACAACAGTTACTATAAAATTATGTATTCATTTCTATTTCAGGAATCAAAAACAGATGAAATATTCAGCAATATGTTAGAACAAATACACATGGAATCCAATTTACACAGAAAAACAGCTTGCTTCAGTTTCATTCAAGAAATAATCAAGCTGCACAAAGTGAACTGTGTTAACAAGAGGTTGCTGAAAGTGGTGCTGTTAGAAAATATTGACATATGCTGCAATGATGCTGTTGCTGATATATTGTTAGTTGATGTGATTCAGGTGAGAAATCAAGGAGTATTATGTTATGATACACTCTCTAGTGACTACCTTACCTACAGTAACCTGGTTTAAAAAATCAGTTGCCTTACATGCTCCTGTTGGCCAGTTGTGTTTCACAAATATAGAATCTTGTCACACTAAGATTGGAACACCAATTTAATGATAAACTTTAACCAATGATAGCATTCCCCTAATGATCAGACAAGTCTTTTTTATTTCAGACTCTACAAGTTTGGATCACCCACTGCTGGTGTGTCTGGAGGTTCTCCACTGACCACAAACTTCTCTCAGCTCTCATCAAACTACTCTATGTCTCAAGAAAAGAAAAAATTGCCACAGATATACAAGGAATACTCATATCATTAATCTCTTTATGCTCAAAGGATGAAAAAGAACAGATTCTCAAAAACTTACAACAATCAGACATAGCTGCCCCAGAGTTTCAAGAAAAGTTAGAAGAAATTAAAAATGAGATTTCTGTTTAAAAATATATTTAAGACTTTTATTTTATCTACAATACAATATAATGTACATGCATCATTAATTTGTTGTATATTCATAATAAAAGTATACTATGAGCAGACTCACATAAATTCTGTAATAATCATAAATACATTATGTACTAATCATAATACATTATGTATGTGTAACTTTATAGTTTTACTTACACTTTCTAAATGGAAGACTTAACTTATCATGGGTACCATTGTACAAGGATGGTAGTCCCAATTTCATATTTTTGTTCCTGATTGCACTGCAGGGTAAAAAATATTGTCACTTTGTCATTCAGTAAAATATAGAATTTCTCAAAATCTCATGCTATGTAGTCCTTTAGGACTCAACCAGACTAGTTTCCTACACCATTAATTGCATGTAAAATATCACAAATCTCGATCATGGACGGCCTTTCAAATCTATCAAGTTTTGTGCATTGTTTTGCCAAGTTATAAATTCTCTGTGCTGTAGACCAGTTTCCTACATCTTGGTCTATCAAGGGAGTGATGTTACCGTCTCTGCATTTTTCGTCAACATAGGTTTTAATGTCATAGTTTCCATCAGATCCAATGATGTTGTCTGGGGGGAGGCCGGTGAGGAGCTCTAACAGAACTATGCCATAGCTGTATGTGTCTCCTTTTGGAGTGATGGTGCCAGAGAGTCTCTCATGTGACATGTATGCTCGAGTACCCATGATGGATTCTGTGTGGAAGGTAGCAGCTATTTGCTTTGATAAGCCCAGGTCACATATCTGAAAAATAATAAAAAAATATTATAGAAATAAAACAGTATAATCTAGTCTCTCTCTACCAATTTTTTATCATTCTGTTTACTTAATAGTAGTTAGTACTCTTGACTATGATCAGAATAACCAGCAAAATTTCATAATTAATATTTCATTATCATCATCAGCCACTGCTGAGCATAGGCTTCTCTATATTATAAATTTATATTTTTTATATGGACAAGGATGTTTATTTGTGTGTTGTGTAAATACATGGCACCCACACACATAGACATGTATAAGTTATACATATTTTCATACATAAATTATTATTAGTTACCTTTGGCACAAATTCTCTAGTGATCAGAATATTAGCACTCTTAACATCCCCATGGACAAAATATTGTTTCTGAAAAGTAGTCACATCTTGTGTCCCAGAAACTGTTGATGCTGGTTTCTCAGTACCATGAATATGTTTCAATCCCTTAGCAGTGCCTATCATTACAGACATTCTATGAGATGTGTTCAAATTCCGTCGATTCTCTCGGTTTTTCATATATTCTAGAAGGGAGCCACCTTCAATGTATTCACAAACAATACAGGGGGCAGGCCCATCGAGTGAGTATCCTAAGATATGTACAATATTCTCATGTCTCAGCACAGAAAGAGATATGACTTCAGTGTTGAATATCTTCATGATAAGATCAGCTTGCATCATGTTCATACCGTGAGATCTTTTGACAGCGAGCATGCCATGCTCCCTGTGGTATCCTTTGAAAATGTCACCAAAACCACCACTACCAGCTTTCTCTCTAAAGTTAGCAGTGATAGCATCTAGCTCTATGTATTGGAATGATATCAATCTCTGATCTTGGACAATATCTCTGTCAACTTGTTCGTGCAGCCTGTACATGGCTTGATATTGTTGGACTAAATGCATTGGAACCTGATTCATTGAAGCCTGTGATGATTCACTATGGCTAGTGATATTACTATTAGACTGGGATGATTCTGAAATATCCGAGTCGGATATTCCTGTGCTGCTTTGATCCTGCCTTGATGTTTCTGGTTTTTGCAACTGAGAGAAATGTGGCATGTATTGAGATGATGATACATGACTAGACTGGTCTTGTGTAAACTTCATCATGTCACTTACTTCAGCCGGTCTCTGTGCATACGAGTTATTGTTGCTAATCATGACAGTCTCTTGGCCATTCATGAAAACAGGGATTGGAACTGAATTAGATAAACCACTATCGGTAGAAGGAGAATGAGTGTAAGAAGCTGAGGGCCCTACCCTCTTTGTAGGGCCATTACATACAGCATCATAAGTTTCATTAGTAGTTCCATTTTGTAGCATTCTAGTTTCTGCTGTAATTTCTAAAGACAGATTGTTCAGGTACTCAGACACATTGACTGGAGCTCCTGGACCATCTGTTGGTCTCGGTGGAGAAGGTATGTTCAGCGCATTGGCGAGGTGGTCGGCTGCTCTAAACATGTTAGCCTTTGTCAACATCACCATTAGGGTTTGCAGTGTAGGCCGGATTCTCCCAGATGAGCCCCATTCATCGAACAATACTTTAGCACAACTTATTCTTTCAGTCTGTGCATATTCTTCTATCAATCTAAAACAAAGAAGACAAGACTAAGTCCAAAAGTCATACTGAGTCGCTATTGTCGGCAATGTCGGCATCAAGGAAAGTTGTTTACATTATCTACAGAAGCTACTGGAAATTCTTACCTGATGTGTTCATTATTGTATTTCCGCTCGTATTCATTGCTGTATAAAAAGTTATTATTGTTTAAATCTTTAGGAATATAAGCCATTACTATTTTCCAGCTATCATTGGTGTCCAGGAGTGATGCTATGTAATCTAGTGCTCCTGATGCTTTACGTAACTCTTCTGATGCGTGCATTTTAGAGCAGCATGTGAATCAGTGCACTTATGTTGTTTTTATTTGTAATTAACTATAAACTTGATTACAAGATGTAATACAAATAAAAGCAGGAAATGAAAATATTACGGAAAGAAAACATATGTTGAGCTGTTAAACTATTTAGTAATGTCACTGTCAAAAACCTACATTTTTTTTAACTTATCACGAGCACAGTTAGGCCCTGCGCAGACGACAGACTTTTTGTGCGATCGAGTCTGCGGCGCACAAAAAGTCTGCATGGCGCGCAAAAAGTCGGTCGCGGATATTTCACAGACTCAACGCACACGACGCACATCTTATATTCTGCCTTAGAAGTATCATTAAATTGCTGGTCTGTTTTGTATTTCTTGAATTAACATAGTTTCATCGACCTCTGGCGCCATGATAATAGATCGCGTGCGTTACGTCCACCCCTAGCAAATGCAGATTGCCGACTAAAGTAAAGTGTGCGCCGGTGCGCCGTCTGCGTTAGCGCGCGTTGAAGCAAACAAACACACTTTTTGTGCGGAGCGGCGCGCCGCGGCGCGGTGCGGTCTGCCCGAATACACGGATTTTTTGTGCGCCGGACTTTTTGCGCGTCGTGTGCGTTACTGCATATAATTGCATAGGTTCTATTTTCACAGACTAAAAAGTGCGTCACTCACGGATAGTCTGTCGTCTGCGCAGGGCCTCATCATCAGCTCAATATATCACACTCCCTCTAACGCTAATAATCTTAAGCTGCCTGGCCTAGATATTTCCTTACACTTTTTTAAAATCGTCTAGCCACGGTGGCATAGGTCTTCCTACACTTCGCTTAGCAAGATTTCGTACCTACCATAAAACATATGTATCAAATGTAAATTTAAAATAATCACAAACTGAGTTGCAGGCATGTTTAATAAATATTTTAAAACCACATTAAATTCTATAAAACGACAATACCTTAATGCGATAACTTTTATCGCCCGACATGTTTGTGTGCCCTGTCTGTATAGAATACACTCAATGGAGATAACATAGATAAAGAGAGGGATGAAAATCCTTGTTTCACTCACACTCCCACCAAAAAGTGTAAACTATGGGTTCATGCTTGACTTCTATGTACTTATTCAGTTTAATCGTCCTTTTTGCTTGCTATAACGACCTGAAAATCGATAGATTGTATTCAAACTAAAAGAATATCATGAATTTATGGAAGCGATTAAAATGAGGAAAACAACATTGTAAAAAAATTAAATATATTAACTACAATTCTACACTAGGCTACATAACGCTAATCTATAATACAATAATATATTAATCCATAGTTTATATGAGACATTGATTGCCGATATCACAGACAAAGTGATTTATAAAATTTCATCACATCATACCTTTAACACCAAACATATTATAATTTTTTATATATAAAAGACAGCTTGAGTTGATTTGTGCGTTTATGTTTATTCTATTACGTCGGAACAAGTTACCCCGATTTTTAATTAGGTATGAACTTGGTATGAAGGTAAGTTCCCAAAAGTGACATAAGATGCTAGGTACTTTCATTCTGATAAGTTAAGCGGGCGGAGCCGCGTTTATTAACTAGTAGTACTAGAACTGATATAATATCTAATACTTTTGATTCATCCAATATGTCAATAAAAAAGTTTATACAATACAATCCTGCAATATTATCACATGATTTTAAATGATAATTTTTCGTTAAAAGATTTCCTTAAAAATATAACCAAAATCTTATTGATCCTTTGTTTAGCGGATTATTTTATCTATATTTTCATTTCCTCATAAAGAGTGACTAGAATCTAGAATAGTATAAATTACGAATTGAGAACCTCCTCCATTTTTTGAAGTCGGTTAAAAATCTTAAAGTTATTGCCAGTTCAGAAATCAAAAGTTTCTTCAGTATAAGCTGATATTTGGGGCAAGTGTGTGGTAAGCTCTCGCATTTGCGCCAGTTTGTGTTCGGCCGTGAGTCGCCGCCACAACACGGGGCATTCTACGTCCTCGCACGCAGTGCTGTGACTGTTCCCGCAGCATGAGGTACAGATCTGTAAGGAAATTAAGGGGTTTTAAAAGAACTGGACATTACCCATGGACAACAACGCGTGTTTTGAGCACGGGACATACGTTTTTTATTCATCAACAAAACTTTTTAGCTTAGGTAAACTTACGTAAACGGTTTTCACTCACGTGAAATTCGCGTATGTTGTTTACTTAACATATTGATAAAATGTCTCACGAAAGTTTTAATATTAAACAAATTTAGCTTAGCCTGTCATTAAAATAAGGCCTTATGCACTTTCTTGGCGTGTTGGTACTTGGTAGACTAGGCTGTTGGATGCCTATTTGGTAAGCGTATGAACAAGTTGAGATCATAAGCTATGAACCAAACTTTTTATGCCATCAAAACAAAAGTAAACAACAACAAAAAGTAATAAACTTATATTAATTAACTATGTAATGTGAACGTGAGAGTGGACGTGCTCTGCGCTTCAGGCTCGTTTAGAGACCTACTGCAGAGCACAGCACATCACAGGTACTCCAACATTACAATGTAAGTTCTATTTATATTTTAAGCGAATTAAAAACTTAAACTCAAATCATTTATTCGCAAGAACATGGGTGATAGTGGTACAAAATATGGTACATTGTTGCTGTTGTCCGCCATATTCTAAGCCACATAGCATGTAAATATTATAGTGAAATTAATTAAGATTCATACCTTAATTACTAGCATGAAACATAAAATATGGTCCAAGTATTATGACAATTTCATTACAATTATTCAAAAACTCTGTTAATTAAGTTATGTTTAAGGTAAGAAATAAATATTCTATTCTATTTTATAAGTAAAACATGTACCCACATAGATGTAAGGTTTTGTCAGAACAATAAACGTATTTGTATTTAATTGTACTAACTACGTCACAGTGTGCTCGCAGCGTGGCGGCGGCGTGTGCGCGCGCGGCGAGCGCGGGCAGGCGGCGCGCGCCGCACTCCCCGCACAGCGCCGCCCCGGCGCGCG
>OZ026816.1:2970723-3127083 GCA_964023185.1 Macaria liturata | reverse complement strand
GCGGAGCTGGGACTCTCTGCTGTAACCCAGTTCTGACCACCTGGAATATTTGACTTATCAGCCACCAGGGATACTTCACGTTCAATTTAAAAAAAAAACATGTCGAAGAGATAACCGAGCGCCATCAGCCGTTTAGTCTGAAGAGCTTGGAAATGAGTGTGGATTTTCGCGCCGTTCATTTAGTAGACCGTGGCCGAAAGGTTTAGGCGCCAATCAGGAATACGCAGATTCGAATCCTGCCGGGCGTGAATATTTCGCTAGTAAAGTTTAAAATACCTAAACATAAACAAGTTAAGATATTGAATCAGGCGTTACTTTGGGGAAATCCATTGTAAATGACTCTAAGTTGTTTTCGACAAATACACATGTTTTGTAATATGCAGTAAGTAACTTTATTAAAACATACAAATGTTTAAATAGTAATATGGTTCTGGAAGTTATTGAGAACGAAAATGAAAGTAGCTTACCATTTAAATACGTCAGCTGACAATAGCGATAGACATCGGTGCAGTGGTGGCAACAGCACCCTGGATTCAAAGATATTACCATAATAAATGTATATTACGAGACATTCTTGCAACTTGTGAGATATTACACTAGTACAAATACCATCTTAGAACTAAATAATTCCTGGGAACACTTACCTAGCAGCATAGTAGGCGACGTGCGGAGTGAGCGAGACATCGCGAGCCAGCTCGCGCGGCGTGCGAGCGAGACGCACGAGCGGCACGTTGGGCGCGCCCGCTGTCACGAGCCACGCTACTCGCTGCCCGGAGCGGGGCACGGCGCGCCGGTCGCGGGACATTATACGTCTGAAACAAACAAAATATATATTAACAAGAATAGATAAGTACATATATATTTTAAACATTATTGTTCTTTAATATGTTAACAAAACGGTTGTCACTCACGTGTAATTCGCGTATGTTGTTACGCGTTTTGGATGTTATGACATGACATCCATCTTCAGAACGTATGTTCTGGGACCGCGGCAGCACGCAGACTGCGCGCCGCTGCGCGATTATTGTTTTTATTTTTTCTTTTTTGACCTCAACATTGTATTGTGCCAGTACTCAAATTAAAAAGATAAAAAAAAATAGTAAGTACATAGAAAATAGTAGATAATGCTAGTTTCTAAACTTTGTATAGATAGGTAATCTTTTGTCTTTGATCAATTGTTCATATTCAACCAGAATTATATTTTTAACCGACTTCAAACAAAGAAGGAGATTCTTACTTGGTCTGAATGTTTTTTTTTTAAAAACAATAAAATTGATTTAATATAAATCAGATTAATACAATAGTATTCCACACTTTGAAATAAGATGGGGCTAGATATTCAGCTGAAAGAACTACTCAAGAGAAGTTTGTAGAAGACAGCATGCTGATGGTAATTCTATGGGCATTGATATCATGGTGGTATACAATAGAAGCCCACATACTTGGCTATCTCGTTGGGTGGCGCGGTGGCCCCGGGCCGGTAGCCCGCAGGCCCGTGGTACTCTCTCGTGAAGAACAGCTCCGGCAGAGGCAGCGTGCCGTTGACGAGCTTTGACAGGAGTGACGTGACAGTGCGTTTGACACGTGACATGTCACCTGTTTCGAATAGCTCGCAGAGCGCGCGTTGGAGGAGCTGTGGGAAGTAATGTTTAAAAAAATATTGACTAGGTTCAGAATGTTCATTATTATTCAGAGCACATTTTAATAAACTATATATAATCAAAATAAAAGGAGGTTTTAATATTTTTTGTGCTACATGACTCCGCTAGTTATAACCAATTTTGACCTTTTTTAACTCAAATTGAAATGCTTTGGTACCTCTACAAGACTCAAGAATTCGTTGCATTGGGCAACTGTTATATTTTTATAAAAAGTCATTAAACACTTTAAATCAAGCTCTATAATGCTCAGGAAAAAACATTTTCATGTTATTACACAATTTGAGCCTTAATTTTCACAAAATGCCAAATTACCTTGACTCCAGCCGGGCACCCGTCCCGCCGAACCGTCTCGATTCCCTTAGCTTCATAGACTGGTTTCTCTTGTTCTGGACTCTCGTACATATAGCCCACGTAGCGCTTCTTGGTCTGAAGTATGCAGGGCTGGTAAACCTGCAAAGAAGAGGTAGAATTAGATAAACACTACACACCCAGGGCTTTGCTACATAACCAAATTTTCATTTAAGCGATGAGGTAAGTGAGTCTTATGCATAACCTTTTTGGAAGGCTTTAGTACCTCAGAACAATTTTAATTTACAAACTTTTGGAAAATCGCGAAAGGATCACCTGTTCCTTACAATCCCTATCTCTAAAAAAACGGGTCAACCAAGCGAAGGAGACGACCAAATACAAATTATATATTCATGACACCGATAAATTAAAAGTCATAAACTTTACCTATAGCAATCTTTACAATATACTTTATAAGTGTCAAAAATTAAAAGGACACAGGAAGGCCGAGAAGGTCATACATGGACCAAGTAAAAGAAAAGGCGGGTGTCATGTCGTATAAGGAGGTCAAGGAACTAGCAGAAGATCGGGAAGGATGGCGCATGCTCCACCGACAAGGGCCCTGCCCTTAAATTTGTGATGATGTTTTAGATTTCATGTTAAAAACTCAAAGGAAGCTGTTGATTGATATACCTTCTCTAGTTTGAGAGCGACAGGCGCAGGATTGTCCGCAGTGACTGCGTCTGCTATCTGCTGTCCCAGCGCGAACGCCTCCGCGCGCGTCGCGCCCGCCGCCGCCACGAACATGGAGTCCGTGTCGCCGTATACCACCTGGAACATTCATTTTTTTTAACTACAAAACGCTACGCTACTACAAAACTAAGCTAATGTCATAATCTAAAAGTATCAGGCAATTCGAGAATCTGTCTGTGATATCATTGCTTCCATACAATTAACTGTGATCTACTTTAACTGGTTTAAGAAGGTATCATGCGTTTGAACGGAGCCACTGTCGTTATTTTTTTTAATCAGATGCTCTTCCTCCTCCTTCTTACAAATTCAATGTCTAATTTAATGGAATTTTATCTTGAAATCTGATTTAAAAAATACTGGATGGCGTCGCTAATTCATACGATCCAGCCTTTAAAAAGAGAGGTTTCAATTCAACTGGATGTTACTTTTGTTATAAGTATAGCTGAATCGAGAATGTTATGCGTTCGTAGTAAATCTTGGCTGTTTGTCTAGTACGGCAGTCGTTGAGCCATGTCAGAGGCCCTTAGGGCGGCTTGATGAACACTCGACACCAGAGTTGGCCACTCTCATTCGATAAGAAGAGGAAGTAAATCTTGTGTCTCTCAGTTCAACGTACATTTACTATTTACTAGTGGTTTTACCTTGACGTTCCACTGTGAGTTGTTGTTGACAAGTTTGATGGCTCGCTCCAGGGTCTCCCTTCCCTTAGCCACAACACTGTCTCCGACCTCTACACACGGCATTCTCCCGCTGAAGTTGGCTGCTGTATAGCCGTAGGTTACGTTGGCAATTAGCTTTAATCCTGAAACAGAGATTCGTTATATATCTATACATATATATAAAACTCAAAGATGACTGACTGACTGATATAATGATCTATCAACGCACAGCCCAAACCACTGGACGGATTGGGCTGAAATTTGGAATGAAGGTAGATGTTATGTCGTAGGCATCCGCTAAGAAAGGATTTTTGGAAATGCCACTTTTAAAGGGGTGAAATAGGGGATGCAAGTTCTACTTCTTAATGCGAGTGAAGCAGCGAGCACCTACTAGTTTTATTGATATGTACATATGACCTTTATATGATACCCTTATGCAATAGTTACAGCTACAACATAGATAGTGATAGAGCACTCTTCAATCATTTTATTAGAAGAAGATTTAGTCAATCCCGTTTTATTCAAATTGGATGTACCCAAACAACTGTTTTTTTTAAAGAAAACATGCTTACTTACCACTTGGCCAATATTAAACCATGTTGCCGTCCACAATATAGTGCAAATATTGCCAAAATTATATTTATTTAACTCACCCAACTGCCTAGAATGCATAGTCTTTGACTAAGCCCTGTTTGACTAGAGAAGTAAGATTGATTTTGAGAACTCTTAGGTTGTAATTATTTACCCAACTGCCTAGAATGCATAGCCTTCTTTACCGCCTCATCAGTCTGCAGCTTCATACTCTTCTTTACAGCCTGTCTCGCTGCCAATATCCTCCTCAGCAAGGCTGGTAACACACCGCGTCTCACAGTGGACTTGACGAAACCCACACCAACAGGCGACCAGTGGACTGAGCCCTGTTTCACCAGGGAACTGAGCTTGGACTTGGGTATGCGAAGACGCCAGGCGCCGAATTCGTAGGCTGCGTCTCTGTGATAAGAAAAAAGAAGGAATTTAATAGAATATCATACCATTATATGAAACAAAATTGTGTTTGGCGGTGTTTGTACTGATTTCACGTCGGAGGGACCTATCAGACAAAAAAGCGAAAAAAAGGGTATTTCTTTTCATTTGTATAAACAAAAAACTAACAAGTAATGATTAAAACTTATCAATTTAGCTGAAAGTTTTTTTATTTATACATTTAAATCTTACCCGTTGATATTCTGTACTCGGCCTATACATGTGGAGAAACAGTAGTTGTAAGCAATCATCATGGATGGATACAGACTCTGGAAGTCCAGCACTATCACAGGGTCCGTGTAGAATCGAGATTCTGAAATGATTGAATAATAAGTGTAAATAAATATCAAAAATAGTTTTACATGCAGTGGGGTATGTCGGGTCCAAAGCTAATGAGACTCCACTATCGATTATACACAACTAAGATGTTCCTTCGACCCGGCAAGGACGGGGTATGCGGGCATGCGAGCAATGCTCCTCTGCATTTCCCGTCCACACCGGACCGGACCAGTCCACAATCCGAGTGGACCCAACTCAGGAAGGGCGATATCCCCTCAGAGGTGAAAGATACCTGGTTCAAAGATGAGAGGTAGACACTCCGGTGCCTTCATAGCGGCGCGTTGCTTCACAGTGGGCGACAGCGCGACCAGGTTGAGAGGCCTCGCCGCGCGCAGCATGAGGGACTCCACGCGGAACTGGGAGCCTCTGGAGAGGACCTCCCACCATTGTAGCCCGAAAAGGCGGGCTAGCTCGGATGTACGGTCTGTGAAAGTAATACATTTTTCATTTATTTGTATTGCCTGCTTGCCTGCATTGTCTGCATTTAGCTCACAAATCATTGTGTACTTCGTTTTTATAAGTCCATACAAAAATCGTATTCAAAAGATTTAGCACTCAATGTGTACGAAAGCTACATCACGTTTGCAGTAGTAACTATATGTTTCTGTTTACTTTTGCAGAGTTCAATACAAGTAAATATTGCCAAAGAAAGATATCTTATCTTAATACAAATAAGTTCGTAATTTTTGTGGAGAGTTAATAAAACAGTCCATGGAACCTAGCGATTGTTGCAGAAAATGTGAACTCGTGCAAGCATTGATGTGGGATTCGGATCGAGAACCCTCCACTATTATTGGGAATATATGAACTTACTGATGATATCAAGTTTCTCTAACATCCTGACAGTCCCAGACAGCCTCGTCAAGTAATACTCCACCGGGATCCACCTGAGAATCCTCGACTCATCGCACCACCAGTCCGCCAACTGCGCGTAACTGTACGTCGGTACTCTTTCCTTCAATATCTCATACATACAATTTTCAAAGCTATAACTGGATAGCGCCAATTCATGTCTAAATAATCTCCAAACATTGAACATGATCCGTCCAATAATTCTACCATCAAAATCATTTTCGTCGCCTCTCCAACGCTTCTGTCGATGCTTCTCGGTGATTCGAGAAATTTCCCTCACGATTTCCATGCCGAGTATTTGAGCCCTTTCTAGAATGTAGCCCCACGAGTCCATTTCTATTTCGTATCCGCACATTATATCCGGATCCTGTTTTTGGACCAGATCCACGACTTTTTCTAATAGTTCTGATTCGTTGTTGAAGTAAGTTACTTTGTGGTTGAATACGCATCTGTCAAGGTATTTAGGCGGGCTCAAGTTGTCGACTACTAGTATTTCTGTTACCGATTTCGGTAGAGGATGATTAGGCGGACTGTCGTTGGTGACTTTTACGAAAACAGCTTGTATTGCATCTAATGTGGGGTCTGGGTGGAATTCCTTTCTAACTTCTGTGTGGACTTCTACTAACATTACTGTGAGGAAATTTACCTGAAACGATAAAAGCATACATTAAAAAAGTATACCTACTATGGTCATGTTTGAAATAGATTTTGAAAATATTGGTCTCCAACAAGACACGTTCTTTGGACTATTTTAATTCCATATTTCTGTAAAAGCTTCTTATTTTGCATTTCGTTTAATTAAAAGATAATCACAGTATACTCACATCAACTATAGGAGTTTCTATAGAACTAGTTTCCTTTATATCGTGGCTGCCTCCAAAACATAAGAACGAACCATCTGGCTGATTTGTTACTTGGAATGTATTATCTAAATTCGTGTTTTCCTGTAAGAAACCGAATTGCCATATTATAAAAATACAAATTTATTAATTTCGACAAAGATACTGCAGTTATTTATAAAAACTTACCTTTTCATTACTTTCTAAGCTTAGACTATTATCAATTACATCATCTATTAGACCTAGTGCTTGGGAATTATCTAACTCTTCTAAATTCTTACTTATTTCTTCTTCTTTAACTGTTTCTGTTTTAACTTCACTTTGTTTTTGCACCCATTCCATAACTTTTCTTCTTGTGGGTGGTTTTATCACAGGTTCTAAAATACAATTTTTATTGCCAGCTAGTAATGATTTCAATGCTTCAGGTTTTGCAGATTCTTGCGAAAGTTCGTTTGTTTGCAAAAAGAGCATTTGACGCCATTCTTCTATACTTATAGTATCGAGAACTTTCTCAAACGGCTTTTGATCTCTTGCTGCTTTGCTTTGCAATTTTAAAACAAGTTGTCCAATTTCGACTTTATCACCTACATCTTTAGGATCAGAATAGTGTGGTATTACTTTGTGAACATGTTTTGGTATTTTGTATTTCTCTAATGTTGATATGATGTAGTCTTTAGTAGGGGGTTTGATTTTTGGAGTTACGATAATTCCTTTTGTTATCTCTAAAAGTTCTGTACAAACTTTAGCCAGGTTTAAATTAGATGCTGTCAAGTTTTCAGTTTTGAATTCAACATTCGGACTTATTTCTATGCTATTATGTCTTTCTGGAGACTGAATTTTATCTTCATTCAAAATTTGACTAGCTTCAATATCCAATGATGCGTCGAACAACTTTGATGCATAAAAGGTTTTGATTCCTTCATTATCTTCTTGTGAAGAATCAGTGTCCATGATTGAATCTTCTGTACTCTGAATGTTTATATTTTTATTTACATTTGAGGGCCCTGCTATGGGTTCAAATTTCTTTTCAATATCGTAATTTATTGCTGGATTTGATTGCACATCATTCGATTTTTTGTTGACTAGATCAGTTATAGAGATATCAGCTCCACTGATTTGTGGTTCTTGCTTAAAATTATCTAATTTATCAGATTTCTCTAATATACTTTTAGAAGTTTTGAGCTCTGTTTTTATGGCTTGTCTTAAATGTAAATCTGATATATCTGATATTGCATTGATTGAAACATTGATTTCATCTGGATCACTTATTTCTTCGTTATATTCTGTATTTTGTTGAGGTTCTTCTATCTTTTCTTTTTTCTTTGATTTTGGCTTGGAAAGACCAAGTTTGAATGGTCTCATCCTTCTCTTTCTTACTTTTTTAACATCTGCAACAAGTATATTTGATGAATGGTGAGTAGAGTTGTTATAAATATTATTGGCAGAGATATAATAATAGAACTTACGATCATCGTCAAATGTGCCATCAAGCTGCGGAATATTAGCTCCTTCCCAAAATGAATCATTCCAAGACGGCGAATTTTCATTGGTATCACCATCTTTACTGAAACACAGGCAAAGATTTTTTTAAACTTCTTTACGAAAGATTATTTTTAAGTTCTTTATGTTCTTCCAATACTTTAAATTTTTTGGGTGATTTAATTCATATACATTTTACTTACAAGGCAAAACTTCAACATTACACAACAAAAGATAATTTCATTATGTGTATTGTGCCTTCTCCTATTTCAATCTAACTATTCCTGTTTTCTTATTTATATTTTTAATGCATATGTATAATATAAAAACAATTCCAGTTTTCATACCTTCCTTCCTTCAATATCAAAGTGTCATCATGGTATATCTGTGAGTACTCTGTATCATCAGAGTCGAAGGCATCATTCTCCTCATCATTAGCCGGCGTTCCCATCACACTGTCATCCTCCACTGGCTTCTCATCCATATCTTGTAGCATATGTAGGAGCTCCAGGTCTTCATTGTTTACTGAAAATTTACACAACAGATTATTGAGAGAGAAATTGAATAGAAAATATACAATCTTGTAGGAAAGGAATTAGTAGAAGTAGGATAGCTAGCAATCACTTTACATGCAGCTTTTTTTTAAACATCTGTGACCAACCTTGTCACCCACATAAATGTGGAATTATAAGCAGTCTATTTCATCTCCATTCTAAATATCAGGCAGATCAATACAATACAGTGGTTAGTTTTTACAATGTAACCTTAAAATCAACAAGTAGGTACTCACACAAAACCTGGCTGTAATGCAAACTGGAATTCATTGCCAGGTCTTCATCCACAATAGTATTATCTAGGTCTTCAACCAGTGTTTCATCTAAACTTCTTCTTAGTGTGTCAATACCTAAAGTACAATCGGGCAAATGCATGCTCACTTCAACCGCTTTGAAGAGTTGAGAACCTTCTAGACTTTCTGCTGGATAGTATACTTGTTCTTTAGGCTTCATTTGATCTCCTATAAGAACAGGCTTATCAATTTCATTGGAAGATTTAATGAGGAACATTTGCTCAAACTTATAATGTGAGTCTGTCTCTCCAGCGTTAAGTCTTCCTTGTGATAGTGATTTGGAAGCTAGGGACATGTCTAACTGCTTTCGCCTTTCCATTTCTTGTTGCCACACCTCTTCTAGTCCAGGGTTTTCGATACCATCTCCTTTGCCGACCCTCTGTCTGTTTATAATGTGAGAGGCGCTGCAGTCAGCTTCAAGAAAGCATGAGCTTTCAGGTTTCAAGCCAGACTCTTCAGAATTTTGTATCAGATCACTGCTTTGTGACATGCCTGATTTTCTGAACTTTACTGTCTGTAAGTCAATGTTGCTCATTCCAAACAGATTGAAGTCGATGAAGAATTGTAATGTGAAGTTGAGGTGGGCCTCATGGGGTTGTAAAGGTTGTCCGAGAATGGCTCCGTTGCTGCAGAGCTCTACTGCTTGTTTGATAAGCCCTGGACTGTATAAGAAGATCTTTAGGTACAAGTGGTCCTTGTCATGAAATCCATAGAATGGTCTGAAACAATAGAAAATTACAAAATAAGACATAAAGCAGTAATTCTTTCAGTCTCCTGAGATAGTGGGAACTAGAAAATGTTTAAATAGTTAAATATTAAAGTAATATTTTTGTACTTTTCTTATGTTTTGACAATGTGTTTGAGAATCAAAGGTTCCAAAGTTTACTTTTAATATTGAATAAGGACATTTGTACTTACAACCCCTTGACCAATGAAATCTTGTAGACATGTTGGTTGGCTGATGTAGCCTGCTTTAGAGCTATGTTGAGAGCTTTGTCTAGACTTGCAGCTATCTGTAAAAATTACATGTAGTATTTAGTTTTTTTTTAACAAAATGTAAGTTTTTTCAATAAAAAGGTGTTTTTAATTAATGAGAGTAAAAGAAATGTATACTTATATAAACATAATACCAACCAAAAAATAATTTCTCGATCAATTCTACCATAATTATGGTAGAATTGCGTAGGCTAAGTATCTTACGATGTACCTTACACTGAGACACATACGTAATCTTATTGTACATATTTTAGGTTTTAGAACAGGTAACACTCTATCTGTCAAAGTAAAATTTTGTAAATATTATGTTTTTGTTAGTATATGTAGGGCTTCGTGATTGTTTTTTTGTCAGTTTTATTAACATTAAACTTAGACCATGTCATTGAACCTTGGTGTAATATTGTAAGAAAAGCTTACCGCGGCGAGAAATACTGCAGCCCTGCAACACAAGGTCCCTGTGACACTTAGTGCAGAGCTCAGTTTACCTCACCAACTTACCTTTGTAAGTTACTAGTTCTACATCATGTTTTAGTTATTTTAGTGGTACGTATACACTCTGTAGTACATAAATAAAGGATTTTATTATTATTATATTATTATTATTATAATTTAAAAAAAATACATGAATATAAGGTTAAAATAAATGTAAGGTTCTTGAATTAAATATAGGTACATATCTTATTTTTTTTTTTAGGAATAGGTAATTAATAACAAAAATAAATAACTCTGAAATCCCAAATGTAGTCAAATTTCTTCCTTTCAATTACAAGGAAATGTTATTATTCCTAACATACTACACATTATTATCATATATTAAGTATAAGAGATTACCTGAGCTAATTCTAAATAGGTGTATTCCTCATGTTCACATTTTTTTTTCACGTTTTATTCCTGCATGTTCTATGAAAATGTACACATGTTGTAGAAGCCAAAAAAACACATCTTACCTGGTAAAGATATTGTGGCTCCGGATTTGGAGTAGGGCATGGAATGTAGAAGTAAGGGAACACTCCATGAATGTGGAGGCATGCTTTACGACCCCCTGGAGTAGGCCCAAATATCCGGAGTACTGGCACCTGAAATTTCACAATTATAGTATTTGTTTTACTTTAGAGTTATTTGATTTTAATTTTATAACAATTTACACTCAGGCCCATTCAAAAAAATTGTTCAAATATTGTAGCTAAATGCGTTTAAGAGAAGTAATCGTACCAAAGAGCGAGAGAAGAAAGAATTTCAGTTAGGAACAACCAAACGAATAACCAGCGATATACTGTTTAGATATAGGTTATATTTTTGTTTGTTCGAGCACTGAACTTGTTCATACCTGTTTGATATCAGAACCTCTAAATTCTGAATAGATCACGTCTATGCCTGGTATAGGCTTTGCTAAATAATGATCACAGACCACTATGCGAACCGAAAGCTCAGGATCTAGCCGGGAAAAATCTGAAACTGTAGTTCAAAATGTTATTATATTGATTGAAGCATACTAAATATAAAACATAGTTATTTTACTTACGGGTCGGATCACTCATTTTGCTTGTGATAGTTTCTTCCGTACTTTTCTAGCATTTTAACAAAACCAGAATTCAAATATTATGAAATAAAAGTTTTGAATGACTTCAAATTCTTCAAAACCATAACAACTTTGAAATCACTATCAGCTTCAGCTTCTATTCTAGCTGATTGATTTCACCACAGACTACAAAACAATGTTGTATTCGAACAATTATTCGATTAACTTGTGCTTTTTCGCAACACTATCACATTCGTTTCATTCATCAATCATCATTCTGTTGGTGTTCAAGGTTTCGTTCATTTCATTCAATTCATTGTCGTTAAGAAAATTGGTCGTGTTGAGTGCTTGTGTTAAACAAAAAAAAATATTATTTACTGTAACAAACGGAATAATCAATATATCCTTATAAATTCTTCCATTTTTTGTGTTTCAATTTTTAAACCAAGTGCATCTGTGTTGTGATGTGACTGGACGATGTATTTGTCCTTTTGAAAATGGTTAACTTTCGAGTGAAACAAATTTTAGAAACACGTATTTCTATCAAGAGATAAGGTGGTAGTGAGGTCAAACGACAAGTAAGAGATGATGGATGATGAGGAGGCAGATTTGCGGGAGCAAATATTCCACAACAATGTCCGGGAGCAAATCGTAAGTGCGAATGACTCTGGGACTATGCTAATCAACAAAAAAGATTTAAATAGATTCAACTTGTTAGATGTAATTTGTATACACATTCGTTGGTGTACAGTACACAATCAGCGTCAGGAGTAACAATGTACAATTATTTGCAGAGATTCAAAATTCTGAGTAACTTTTGGTATATACATGATATATTTTGGTAGTAATTTCATTGTTACTCAAGTCTGTAAGTGTCCTTACTTAGTTTGTGTTCTAAATCTTACTGACTTCACTACGCTGCTGTGTAAACTCATGTACTTAAAGTCTGTAAAAGAAAGTGTATTGTTACATCTTGTAATATTACATTTTTGAAGCCATATAACTACCAGCTGTAACAATTTATATTTGTTGTTTTTGCTGAAATGCTAATTAACTTACAGCCTGTGAATTGCCATGCAAAACACTTGGTAGAACTAAAACCAACACAGATTTTACAGTGCTACTATACTAACTTATATTCTGCCATATCGAGGAGATTGGGAGCTGTCCCCTTAAATTGGGCACATAGAGGAACCACAACAAAATAAATTTATTACAAACATGATATATTATGTAGATATGGCTCTAAGGTAGTATACTATATACCTTAGATATCTCGGTTTAGTAGCACTCTACAGTGCTAAGTGGAACCACAACAAAATTAATTTATGACAATTTTACCACCAGATCTTCTTACTCCTCTTCATCCTGCTATATCTGATGTCGTTCATGCTGATTGAGAAGTTCCGTCGGCGAGACAGTGAGGACTGCTTTGCGGCAGACGAGGACGAGGTGAAGGTGTACCGCATCAGCCTGTGGCTGTGCACGTTTGCACTGGCCGTATCACTGGGGTCTGCACTCCTGCTGCCCGTGTCCATAGTCAGCAATGAAGTGCTCATATTGTACCCTAATAGCTACTATGTCAAGTGGCTCAATAGCTCTTTGATACAGGGTAAGTGGATGTTATGTTTGAAGTTTTTATTGTTACTGATTAGTTAGGCTTTCACTGTTTTCACCATCAAGATAAACAAGATAAAGCAACCTCTATATAACACACTGTAGTTCATAATGAAAAAACTTTGTAAATGGTGGGGATTAGGTACTATATTAGTAAGGTAACCACCTTCCTGAACCATTTACCAAAAAGATACTCAATTTTGTCCAGTAATAAATTAATTAACTAAGATCACAGCTGTCATAACATAGATGAACTTAATTTAGTTGTTATACTGTTATGAGAGCTAACAACATATGTTTTATAGTCTCAAATGTACAAATTTGTATTATTACTCAAAGAGCACATAAAAAAATGAAAATCTACTAATGGCACAATGTTACACTACATAAGTAATATTAATGTATACTTACCATAAGCAGTGATATTCAAGATGTAAATATTCACCTGTAT
This sequence comes from Macaria liturata, assembly GCA_964023185.1. Lineage (NCBI taxonomy): Eukaryota > Metazoa > Arthropoda > Insecta > Lepidoptera > Geometridae > Macaria > Macaria liturata. The sequence goes on along the minus strand of OZ026816.1, from coordinate 3,113,760 downwards.
TGCATCAACACTTTAGTCCTGCCAATATTTGTTTATACCTTATGTAAATGTACTGTGGAGGCTTTTATTTACCTTAGTGTCTATTTACTGGGCAGATAATGTGTTATTGTATTGTAACAAGCTATTTGTTAGAACTACAATGTACAACAATGTACATGTACAATATGTGCATACATACACTCAGGTTAAATGTGTTGCTTTACTGTTGAACGTCTGAAACCTATCATCTCACTGCATCATGCTTATCACCAAATGTCAATGCCTAGTATTTAAAATGTAAAAGTTGTAATATAAAGAATAAACTGAAACAACAGCAGTCCCTATATACTTGTGTTTATTACTGTACAGACTGATGTATTGGTCATATTTTTAGTGTAGTTAGCTGTTTTTGTATGTGGCAAAGTTGTCCTGTTTGTTCTGACTGCCTCCACTTCACTAGCCTACCATTACATTACAAATCAACCTTCAAGACAGGCTTAGCTATCCAATACCACTGTTGCTTATGCAGACATCACTTCAGGTGATGGTTGAGTTAAAAAAAAAAATGTTAAGACAATATTTATTTGCAAACCATTAACATAATTTTTCTTTGTTCCAGGGCTATGGAACCATGTGTTCCTATTCTCCAATCTATCAATGTTCGTGTTCTTGCCATTCGCCTACCTGTTCTCGGAGTCGTCAGGCTTCCCTGGCACCCGGGGTCTGCGTGGCAGAGTCTATGAGACATTCATAGTGCTAGGGTTGCTGGGAGTTGGTATGCTTGGCCTGGCGTATGTGATCTCAGCATGGCTAGAAGGCGATCGCTCCAGTATTGATGCCCTGCTCAGTGAGTACTTGTTTATTTACTAGTGGCGCTATCCGCGTTAAACCGGCATAAAATCCTCAGTGGCAAATTTTTTAAGATTCCAAGTATTATTAAAATTGGTTTAGTCTTTTGAGTGTGAATAAGTGAGAATACAACAGACCTACACAAACTTTCGCCTTTATTCCTGTCTCACTCTTTTTGTTACTGGAGTGGAATTGGCTGTTTGTTTTCCACGCGTGTGTATGAAGCGTCATGCAACCGAAATATGTTCACAATTTAACTATTTATTACAGACGTAAGCACTGTAAGCAGATACTTATGACGTTAGAAAACGTAATTGATTTAGATTAAGTATTTTTTGTTGATTGTTGCTCGATCGTAATTGCGGTCAAAGAGTTCACTATTTTGTTTCAAGCAGGATGCTAAGACTGGTTTGGTTTTTTAGTTAAAATTAGAGGTTAATAAAAACCATCGGCCAGAACACGAATATCAGATTTGCTCCACTGATCAATGAATCTAAATCCAAGGAAATAATATGTCATTTGCTCAAAGGTGTGTCTTATTCAACAACATAGCATCAGTATAATAGATGACAGTTAGCTGCACCTTAGTGTTTGGCAATAAAGGCTATTTTTGTATGAATGGTAGTATAAAATTAACCAACTATAACATTGTAAGTACCAAGTATTCTGTAACATGGGTAACTGTAAAAATGTCAAAGCCTGTTGTTCGGGGGCAATTGACTGTGAAGAAAGTACAGGCTTGTATGTAGACGTTTTTTTAAAGCAAATTACACATATATGTACATACATGTGCAATATATATCAGATCTGTGATAACAATGATCTTTCTTACAAAAACTCTTTTAAATTCTTTGTTTTGGTAATTTATTTGATGAAATTCATAACTTTAATTTGCATTGTAGTTTGTATGTAATATGTAAGACACTTTTACAATGATATCTGACAGAATCTTAGCAAATAAATAATTTCTAAACCTCAATACAGCTAAAACAAAAATCTTTAACGACATGTTTTTTCAATTGTGCTTAGATACGCCATCAAGCTTTCTTTTTAGTAATGGATTTGTCTATCTTACCATGAAATTGCTTGAAATGATGTTGTAAAAAAAGTTAAAAACCAGTTTCTTTGTTAAGAAACCTGTCTATAAATAGGTATATTTTTGTATCTTAGTAAATTGAACTAGCATGTGTCGTATACTTAAATATAGTTCAAAATACAATTAAATGTATACATGATTATCTCTGTAGATAAAGTACTGTCTAAGAATCCATTAGTTTTGTCTAGATTAATTTGCGTGATTTGCGCATATTTATAAATACATTTCATTTCTGTATTATTTATATCTTGTGCAGTTAGTAAAATGTATCTGTTTAAAAGCTTTGGTAAAAGCGTTTTACAAAAATCTTGATAACTTTCATCAGCTTCACTTGACTTATAATCTTTTATAGAGACTGCCTGAATGTCTCATCCTCTTTGAGGGAACTCGCTTCAGGCCTTTGGTCTCTTGCGAGGGCTTGCGCCAGGGCACACTGACCCTGGGAAAGTGATAACGCGCCACCCGGAAGCCCCGGTGTATCGCAAGCCGCACTTTTAATGTTTTATTGGGACATGTTGATATTAGTAAAACTGATAACTTGACTATACAGAGACTCTCTCTCAGAGAGCTCAGCGGGCTGAAGTATTATTTCGCGATTACCAAACTTAAGCCAATGAATCACCCATGCAAATAGGGTATAGGTACATTTGGATTACCAGGGATCGGATGAGCTCGCTGTGTCATATAATTCCTGATACAGCAGTCTATATACCATATAAGATCAATTTAATATAGCAGTAATAATGTAAAATGTATTATTCATATATGTTTGTCAACAGATCTGTGGACATACCTGCCCTTCTTATATTCCTGCGTGTCATTCGTCGGTGTTTTGATGCTATTGGGTGAGTTTTACATTATATAATTTATTAGCCTTTGCACTATTTTATTAAAGCATTTGCCAATAGTCTTACATTTTAATGTAAATACGCGAAATTTTGATTTTGATTTCTGTTTACTAGGTGTTGTTTTTTTACCAAGTTAAAATATCTTAAAGATAATACAAGTAGATTTTATAAAGCCGATGATGAGTTTTTTTTAGTCAAGGAAAATATTTTTTAGTGTTGTCAATTTAAGGTAAAGTGATTTTTACTCATGTTATTCACGAATAACACAGCTACATAGGTATCCGCGTGATAAACTCTATTACTGTCATGAAAGGAAATTGAAATTAACGCCAGTGTTTACAATAAGATTTCACGCTATATTATTTCCACAAGACTAATTATTTATTGTTGAATTTATTTACTAAATTTTTTGTGATTTCATGTTTGTATTTGGTCTGTATTTGAATAGTTATATGCTTTACAAATTATAGGTACTTGTTTGCAAATACTGTCCATAAAACAATCAAATAGAAAATTGACGAAAATATTTTATTTGCTCGTAATGTGAGCCTAAGTAATCACCGTAGCGCTTAACCTAACTAACAATAATTAAATTCTTGTGAATCATTCAATTCATTGCCATATTCCTCTTTATATATACTTTCTGGTTTTCCTATATTGTATTACATATTTATTTAAATGAACCCTTTTATAAGATAAGGCCGCCTAATGTCCCGTTCTAAGGGTTTTTCCCTTGTAAATTGTGTTTTAATAAAGATGATTTAATTTGATTTGAATTAAAATTTTCTAAGTAGCATAACATAGAGTCGAAACCCAAAGTCATACAAATAATGTACCTATACCTACTGATTTGTTACATTATCGATAAATCGACCTTAATCGATTATAATCTCTATTAACGACCGGTATCACATGTGGTTCAGAGAAATTAATAGTCGTAGGGTTGTTCTGAATCATTTATTGATGTTTTTATATTTATTTACATAAACGTATCTCGTAAATGAAAGTATTTAACTTTTCAAACTTTGAGATAACTGATTTTACTTGTAGAAGTATTTCAGGAGTGATAAAACAAAGTTTTAATCGAAAAGCAAACGATGAACATATTTCGGAATTGACAATTGTAAACATTTATTATTATTGGTTATCCTGGAACATAAAATATTTAAAGGAAGGATGTTGAGAGAATTTCACATTGAGTTATTTACAGATTTTGTTTGGCTTTCCTTCCAAGATACCAAAAAGTCTTTATAATGTTAGTAGAATGTAGAATATTTTTTGTACACATTCTACGATGCAACGTGTAAGATTAAGAATATTTTTGATCGTCCCTACTAAAGTTTTATCAGTGTTACCACGTGTATAAAACGCTGTTTCTAAATAGTTACAAGATATACTATCGCAAGGTAATCTTTTGATATTAATTGATTGTAAAGTTCCTTAGTAACCGGATGCAATTATTTATTTTGGTTTATGCCGAGACCAAATTTATGATTTATCTATAGTTTAGTTTTACAATTATGGCTAGACTATTTTGTTTTTGTTATAGTTCGTTTTAGTTAGAAGCAGTATCCGGACAACATCTTGGACAACATCTCCGACTTCTATATGTTGGTGGATTGATCGACAAACATACAATTAAAAAAAAAAGCAGTATCCGACCCAGAGGCAGACCACCAGCCCGATGGTCGGATGACATTTCTAAGCAAGTAGAAGATGGATCAGACAGGCTGGAGACCGTACTATATATATGGCACGTTGGAGAGGAGGCCTATACTCAGCAGTGGGTGAACACGGGCGGACATGATGATGATGATAATTTTGTTAGTCGATTTTACACTTTCGTGTTCTGTATCGTATTGTATCATGCGCTTATAATTTTTTAAAATCGTTATGTAGTGTCAGAAGCCCTAAAGAAGGTTTGTAAACTCTTAACACTTGAATTGGTCGCTCTCATACGATCAGAAAAAGATTTGTGTCGCTAATTTACTTAGTAAGAAACCAAGACTATATATAATGAAAATATTATTGATAAGTAAGTACTATTTAATAAATCCCTTTAATTTTTTAAGGTAAAGAACTAACAAATTATTATATATGAGATTACTTCAAATACGTCGTCGTGGCAATAAAATACGTGTAGTCGTTGTCAATAAACATGTATTTATTAGTGGCGATAACAAAACGCAAACTCAAGGGCGGCCATTAAAATAAAATTATGCCAACTCTACGGCGTCACATTGCCTGCTCATATAGTTTTAACAAAATCAAAATAACAGACACAATTAAGTTACGAATGCACTACAAGAAAAAAAATGAACGAAGATACTCAATGATAAATAATCTCAACGAACGGAAATAAGGTTCCTTCGTTCTACAAGTCTGTAGAGTCAAATTTATTGGCCTAAAACATTTATCGGTTTCTCTGACCGAAAATTTTAAAAACGAAAGTTATTTTATTTGATGTGTTGTTTCAATCGCTCTCACTCTCAGATTCTGGCACCTCTTCAATCTCGTATTCCCTATCTTTCTTCTCCAAGAAGAATGTGCTTAGTTCTTCATGCTCTGCGAAGGTCTTTTTCAAATCTTCTCTGCTCTCTTTGTATTTGTCAGTCTCTTCTAGTTCTTTGAATGCTTTGGTTTTGTACAGACGAGCTTTGTAGCTGTTCTCATTGAGACGTAGTGCTAAGTCGCAGTCGGGTATCACCTGAAGAGAATAGAAAATTGACAGTTATATGTTTGCTGATAAGTGCAAATTGCTAATACAATATTATTGTGTTTAATAATAAGCGTGATATGAGAAAAAATGGAAATGTTAGTACATTATATAAATCATATGTCGGTAGTTAGATGGTTCGAACTATACATGTTTAGTTTGTCTTCTTTGTTTGTTCATAAAAACACTACCAATAAAATATCACGTTTTCCTTAATTTTTGCTGTCGTTCGTTGGCATGTGTCGAATCGAACTTTCTTAATCAATTTTACCGCGAGTTGGTAATTGATTAAAATACATATTTATAGCTGTAAGTTTACAATTACATACTTCATATTAGTTCTTATTAATATTAATGCCAGCCACCATCTTATTTGAAAATGAAATGCACGTAAATTTTTTGCAAGTTTATTTTGTATGCTCAAAGGCTACGGTCGTATAAGGTCAAGTCTTTGTTCTCTTATTCTCTATCGTCAATTGATTTGAGCATACCGTTAGTCCATCAAACATCATTGTCATGTTATTCTCTATTACTTTTGCATTGTGATGTTCTGTGTTATCTACATTCTATACATGCACAAAGACATTCCCGTTGTTTGTTTGTTCTAATTGTTGGGATAAATAGCCGACATCCCACGTAATGTGTTCTGTCACAGAATAAATGTTAGTTTTATGTACTTGTTCTGTTTGATCCAATAGTAGCGGCACCACGTGGCTTTGGCTCGGGTTCATGATTATATCTTTAATAGTGATAACATGATTAGCGAGTTGTAGCTACTAGTTTCGTCCTGCGATTGTTCTCCTAATTTTACAAATACACTGAATCGCGCTACGACTGAAAAGAGAATCTAACAATCACAGCGCGAAGAGTTAAATTTAATGGACAGTTAAACCATTAGTAAAATCTAATCATCGTTCTAGGAAACGAGTGTTGGGTACTGTCTGACTGAAATATAAGAAAAGGTATAATAAACATTCAAATTAATAAATTTGTTTGATGTAATACAAACGTTGTAAATTGTAATTCAAGTATATGTTTTTCTAAATGTTTCAAACATTAATCATACTATAACAAATTTCTTCCAATTATGTTATTCGTGCGTGAACAAATAACAAACATAGGTACACGCAACATACATAATTACTATTCCACTTTTATAATATTTGGTGTAGGCAATCGTAAATTTACATTGTACAAACAAACAAAAGTAAGTACAATACTTACATAATACATATTGTTTTATTCAATATTTACTTGATAACGAATAATGACTCACTGTGGAAAGTTATGCCTAGAAATTAAGCTTATCTAGAACTGGAACAATGTTTCTATAATTTATGTACGTAACTAACCGATATGCTAACAGACAGAATATTGCGAATTAAGTCATTTAAAATGCAATTAAAAACTTCTTGGTGACAACGACTTCCTATATTACTTCTTAGATGTTTTTGGCAGACCGATTGTGATCCCATACCTACAGAATTATTCATTAAGGAGCAGGTACAGTGCTAAGCGGCCCAGTTTTGGCACGGATGATTCATTTCATCGAATTTTGTCATTCATATCAATTTCCTCACGATATTGTCCTTTTACGTTAATCGCAAATTCTGAAATAATTTAAATAACAAGACATTGGAGGCATAGGGCACTCACTAAATTTAATATATTTAGACTGATGCAATTCTCGAATGATTTCTAAAACCAGTTGCCCTTGAAATAAAAATAGATAAAGCACGATTCTTTGTCCTGTCGGATGCAGATAGGTATGTTATTATCCTTTGCCTAAATTCTTCTTATTAATAAGTAAAAAAATACCGGCACCGCTTGCTTCTAAATTATTATGATTAGACACTCACGTTTACGGAATTATCGATTTATGAAAATGAGGCTAACGTTTTTAGTGGTTGGTTCTAGATGATAGTAGGTAGTTAAGGCACATAATTAAACTTTGATTTTGAATGAATTCTGGACTTTAACAAATATACATTAAAGTTAATCACCTTTTCATAATTCTTCAGCTTTATATTGGTCAAAGCTCGATCGCAGTACAGCATAGCACTGTCTCTGAGCTGATCTATAGCTTTGTTGTAGCAAGATAGAGCTTTCTCGTACTCTTCTCTGCGGAAAGCTCTCATGGCTTGTGTTTTGAACGTGTCAGATTTTTCCTTCCGAATCTTTCTGTCAAGAGCTCGCTTGTCTGCGTCCTTGCTCATCTCCGCCATCCAAACTTCTTTGTCCATTTCACCCTAGAAACATAAATAAAGTATTTAAATACTAGGATAATAGTGAAAGTTTTTTTTTAATTAGGGGATTTTTATACTGTGCCATCTAGCCTTAAACTTGGCAAACGCATGTTTACTATGTGCAATTATTTTATTTATTTATTCAGTATATTGTAATGACGTACATACCTATTCAGAGCGTAATGAGTCAATAGCTACACATACATTACCCAAAATTGGTACACACTAATTTAGCGCCTCAGCTTAAAGTGCTTACTTTTTATCCTGAAATAAAGCGAGCGAAGCCGCGGGCGTCCACTAGTAATACAATATATAGAATGAAAAAGCGTAACAATCGTAGTGGAGACGAGAATAGCCACGTTATCTCGACGGATTCTTGCTGTGTGCTGAACTTGAAACTAAGGTCACGGCGCCGGCTTCTGTTATGGTCTAGCGATGAACGCTAAATTGTATTGTTGCTATACATTACATATGAGATATAGCTAAATAGTTTATAGTTTATTGGTCTAAAAATACACAAGTAAAACGTACCTATTTTATGTGATGTAGGATATGCAAATATATTAAAAAGTATTTGGTACGCGGTGGAATGACTGACTCCAGCGCTAGGTACCAGAGGTCCTGTGTTGCAAGGAAATCAGAGACAGCTACTGGGCTAAAATGATCAGAACTGTAAGAACTTATTCATTTCAATGCGTAATCACATACCTAGGTATAGTTGTAGGTATGTATGTATTTAGGTATTGTTGTAGTATTATGTATATTGTATTTGTAGTAATGTAGGTGTAGTCATGTTGTTTACCTTACTTTGTCAACAGGTACTTATATTACATTGATTTTCCTTTCAATGATATACCGTACCGGGCGTAAACCGTTTTTCGATCCGTCCGTATAACAAATTGGAATAAAAACTTCCAAATAGTTGACTATCGAACTACTGGTAGGACTAGATGGAATAAACCTTTATGACGCAACGTAAAATTTACGGTAAAATGACAAATAATCCAGAGTAGGTATATACCTACTCCTTTCCACCTTCCTTTCCTTTTTCCTTTTTTCCACCGCCTGCTCCTTGGATCGTTCATATGAACGATCCAAGGAGCAGGCGGTGACCCTCAGTATTACGAAGCAAGGAGGAGTGTCAGATAATGATGTCAAATTTACACCAAATTGTCGTTCAAGAGCCTAACCACGTCTTTGGATAACATAGACATACAAATGAAAATGACTTTTCTTCTAGAGAGTTTAAGAAAATGTGTGCTGTGAAAAGTAAAAGAAGCAGTTCTAAACGCTTTGCCAATAGAAAGACAGTATCTACATCGCGAGGTTGATGTTTATTTATTTAGAGACGCGAGCCAAATTGCTTTCACTGATAATACATACAATGGCCGGCCTGTCTGCACACGCGCACCTGTTTTATATACATAGGTATGGTAAACACTGGGTTTGTCATGACCCGGTATTAAACTTATGGCAGTAGATATGATTGCCATGTTTGACATGAATGTATATTTATAATTTAACTAGTTTATAAGGGTGTAATTTAAGTTTAAAAAAAAAAAAAATTGTATTTTGTATTTATTTGTATGTGAATCCAAATCACAAGTCTTCATAATGAAGCTGCCACAGAATGAAATTATGTAGAAATAGGTTAAGACAGTAGATTGTCTCGATATTTGATTCTGGTATTTTGTCTGAGATCTTTATTGATCTATTTGGGACTCCCGCAAGTTTCGCGTCTGTTTGTCATTAGGAAAGTTTGATAAAAAAGTTACGAGTAGGTACATTGAAGTGGCCTTGGACCTTGGCCTTGAAAAGTGAATTTATTCGTATACAGTAGACAATTCGATTGAATTTAGTATGTTGTAATAACATTGCTTAGCATCGGGCTAGTTATAGTCGAAATTTATTGCATAAAAATATGTAAATGAGCAATATTTTGATCTTGATTTTCATTGTATACAATCTTCCTCTATGTTGACCTGTATTAAACAGGTGGCTGTAAGACTCGAAAGTACCCCGACATATTTTGAAAAGATGACATATAATGATAATTTGATTAACATTTATTCTCTTGACATTTATGTGACAAGGAATTTCTTTTTCAATGTATCATAGCTATATTTAAATAACGTGTTTGTATTTTTAATTATAACAATGTCTGTAAGCCCATATGGGCAGCGGCTAGAGTACTATCCTGCCTTATAATATGTCTAGTCCCTAGATTATGCTATAAGTTTTTATGACCACCTGTTAAACCTAGTTGCCTGACAATAAATTTTATTTCATTTATTTCATTATTTATTATTTCATTTATTAAAGCTTGTTAATGACTGTTGAATTTACACAAACGAGCAAATAAGAGATTCATACCCGCCTTGGACTAACAACATTACGTGCGGAGCTACTTGCTATGAACGATTGAGATAACCCAGTTATGTAAGTAGCTATTAATAGCATAGCACTAAGGCAATGAATGCACTTGTATGGAATTAGGACTATCTTTTTAGGTTAACCAGCATTATAAACGTTCTACTTTGTAGAAAAGTAGGTATATCTATGTAGTTTAAAGAGAGAAAAGCAGTTTCTGAAATGTTTAGGGAACAGATAAACCCACAAATCTTATCTATGAGTAAATAACCCAATGAGGTGCTAGCTACAAAATGTAATGTCAACTTGTTGTTCTAAAGTGCAATCCAATCAAAACTTGTGGGTCAATAACGGTACATTATTTACCGTATTAGCACTCTCGATACTCTTAAAAGCTGCCTGGTTGATAACGGTGCGATCGTCCTTCACTTGCATCTCGACGTTTTCGTCCACTATCACTTTGCCCTCGAGGTATGAATCTGCTAGTTTCTCCGCAGCATCTGCTCTGGATTTGTCTCCACTGGCCATATCTTTGACTAGGGTGGAGACTTGACCAACTCTCGTCATGAAGTTGGCCCATTCTTCGTTCAATTCCAGCTCCTTACGAGTGGTCAATGCTGGATTCAGTTTTACATCGTATCCACCAGTTTTAGCTGGTATTGTCGTTTTGCTAGTCGTTCTCTTGACGTTCATCGTGGAAATGCTAATGTGTGCGACGCGAATTTGCTACGATTTTGAAGAAAATATTCGTGTTCCGAAGATTTTGTTTACGCGTTTCTAAGTGACATTGATGCTACAGTGTCATGGCAACCGTTGTCAAGAGCGGTGACTTTAACCTCTTTTCACCATGTAGGTTTACTCAATAGAATTTGAGTAGATCCTAAGCAATATGATAAGATAATAAAAGCACATAAATTAGAACACGTGCTCCGACTTGAACTAATGATAGAGGCGCAATGCCAACTATCAAATATCTGCTCGTATGATCAATAGAGGCTCAAGTACACAATTATTTAGAGCGCCGGTTGCGTCTATCAAATATTTAGCTCCTAATGGTTCCAAGGTTCGTCGGAGATATTGTTATGATATTTTAAATGAGCTCACGTAAATAGAAACGGATTTAATCAGAAGTTTATAATACGGTAGTTGATACTAATCAATTAAATGGTAGTTATGTGATTTCACCTAAGATTCTTAGGATTTGTATGTGCGTGTGCGTATTTTTTTTTTACGTGGTATAGGTTACGTTTGACTACAGCCTGCCTGATGTTATGTATTGCTGCAGTCTAGGATAGATAGGATAATTGTATAGCCCACATAAGATAGTCCCATATACGACAGTTGAGTTGATTATTCCAAACTTCTCCCCGGCTCCGAAGACGCTTCTCTCTACATTTATTTTTATTTGTTTACGACATGCATGTCGTGTGTTGTGTAACATCTAACATTATATATGTCCCCTGCATGTAACACGACAAATACTCCGAAGGTGATACGAGCAGGCGCCGGGACTCATTCAGTCGTGACTGGGAAAGCAGCAGTCGGATTTTGGACGTCCGATTACATTGCTTTGCTGTAAACAAACTGTAAATATCGTATTTACGATGTGGCTATTACAATGATATTATATGTACAAGGCTATTACGCATATTATTTTATGACTATTGGAATTTGAATATTTAAATTGACGCTGCGTGATTCTGCGTAAAGCTTTCACTGCTTCTCTATAGTTTGATTTTTCTCGTATAGATAGATACTTTACAACTTAATCAACTAATATTATGTAGAGAGTTTTTAAGTGCGTTTGTTCTAGACTGATACTTAATTGTATAATTGCAAAAAAAAAAGGAATCTCTACGATTCCTTTTTATCCCAATTAAACAAGGCAAATTCAATCCATGACAGCTTAAATCGTGTGCTATATTCCATGCGTAACTTACATAAAGTTAACCTATTAAATCGTTCTTACTGTATTGTTATTTTTATCTCACCGTATTCCCATAGTTAGCTGCCGCAGTTTAAACTGCAGTGTGCTCGAGTCGAGGCCGTGGGGTCGGCAATCATTACATTTATTGAATTGGAACGCACACGTGATGCTGTCGAGAGGAGCAGGTGTGTGGTTGGCTCTCCCCTATGTTTTTTTGGGGCATGCTCTTGCGAAACTCTTGTATGAAGTAGTTTTGATTATTATTGAGCTCGGTACGGCGTCTGGACTATATGACATGATTCCTAAATAGAAATAATTTTACTTTTCTTTCCTTTGTACTATAGCAAGTACAAATGCTAGTCTCATCCAGGTTTGATCTGGGACAGATGATACCTATGTACGCAATGTATAGATTATTCAAACGACTATCGAAAGCAAAAGCGAAATGATTAACGATTAATAGCGTAACCTTGACTGCAAATTAAATTTGAATTCTTTGCATAAGCCGTTTGCTTAGTGTTATGATAATAACGAGAATTGCACATAAATTAACAATGGACCATTCACACATCCCGAGAACACCATCCGTGGCTTGGGACCAGCATGTTTAACGTTGATAGGTACATAAACAGTAAACTATTCCAAACTTGTATCGAAGAAAATCATCATTATTATTGGAAACTAGGAATGCCCGCGGCAGTGCAACGTCTGTGAAAGTTGCACTTTTCCTGTTTTCTACTCATTGCAAGTCGCCAGCTGCGTGAATTTGTTATAAAATATATTCCGCCTGTCTATAAAAAAGGTTTTAATATCAGGTTCGGTGTCTACTTTAGTGCAAATGAAGTTTTTGCTTGTGGAAACCGGTTGGACGTTAAGATTCCTAGCGCTGTGCTGTTGCCGACCAAATATTTATGCATTAGGTAAACTTGAGCTGGGTCTACTTGTCTGGGTACCGCATTGCATTGCTGTGGAATGCTTGCGTAGGCTTTCGAGGCATTGCTCTATTCTATAGGATTATATGAACAGCTGCACAAATTTTACTGCGTAATTGCGTTAAGACCAGTTGCTATTGTAAGCTTATTAGTCTTGTTATGGAAAATAGAAGAGCTCATATTTTTTTATGATGATTATTGTATAGATAGGTATTACTATTTTATTAAATGCAAATTAAAATTACTTACCTATTACATCGAAATGATTTATAGACAAATGACTGCATCGGATTTCAATAATCGTGCAGCAGTTATCGCGTTACGCATACATTCCATAAACTCCAATAGTGTTTGGAATAACAGTTGTTTTACGATTTATAATATCTTTTCTACCCACACTCTTCAGCGCAGTTACCATTTACAGTTTCTTGATTGAATTTAATTGTAGAAATTAAGAAGACAGACGCAATCAATGCTTCCTACACAACTTTCGCAATCTGAATGAGCAGTTTATTGGTAAAGAACTAACAGACTTAACAAAGTTTAGTAGAATATAATAAAACAAATAATATAGAAAAAAGCCTGCAAGCTGGATGGTGTTGTCGCCTTAGGTGATTTCATCCAGGCAACTTTTTCGATACACATGAATTTCAAAAATAAAACAAAATATTTTCAGAAAATATCGAAACGAATAAAAATTGCGTACATAGAAAAGATCAAACCTCTTATCTAAAAATAATGTGTTCACTGTACGAAATGAAGAAATTTTACAAAAAAATATCTCCTTTGTTTCAGTATTCACTCCCCTGGGCTTCGTACGTCTGTTCGGCGTGGTGGGCGGCGTGCTGGTGAAGCCTCAGTTCCTGCGAGACCTCAACGAGGAGTACTACATGTACTCCTTCGAGGAGGACACCATCAGGAGACGGATGACCAACGCACTCTCCACAGGTACCGCCTTTTTACACTTTATCTGGAACTAGTAGGTGCTCGTGAAGTAAAATTTGCATCCCCTATTTCACCCCTTTAAAAGTGGCATTTCCAAAAATCCTTTCTTAGCGGATGCCTACGTCATAACATCTACCTGCATGCCAAATTTCAGCCCGATCTGTCCAGTGGTTTGGGCTGTGCGTTGATAGATCACTATATCAGTCAGTCAGTCACCTTTGACTTTTATATATTTGGATAGATTGCAGAGTACAAAGATACGTCTTTGTAGGTTCTAGACGGTAGTAGGGTCTCATTAACCCCAAGCTCGACAAACCCCACTGTATATTCATTTATTTATTTATTCATTCATAATTGCACGCATACAATTTTCCAAAAAAAAAAAATACAATTACCTGTATCATATCAGCTTGTAGCTGAGTATTGGTGTCTCCAGCATATAGAGCCTGTTTAACTGAGTAAAACAGAATCCGTAACTTCGTCGATGTTCAAAAAGTACATAGTATAAATACGCGATCGACGAGACTGCTCAAGTCGAATAGGTTGGCACATGCTATGGGGCCGGAAGTATATAATTGTTTACCACAAGACATTGTGAACTCCGTCAGCGATAATGTGTTTAAAAACAGACTTAAAACCTGGCTCGTTCAAAAGACTTTCTATAGTGTAGACGAATTTTTTCAAAGTGAAAAAGAATGCTATTATATAAATTTTTATAATGAATGCACTTTCCTTTTCATTTTTGTAATATGATTATTTTAGATTATGATTATTTCATAGAAATTTTATTGTAATTTTGCCTTTCCTAATTGACTTATAATTCATCAAATTATCAATAAAATGATTATCTGTTTATCTGATCACCATAGATAAAAAAATAGGAAAAAAACAAAAATGTGATAGTCTGAAGTCATCTTCAAGTTTAGGCTCCCATGTAAATCATGATTGTAGTAAATTAGAGCGCAAGCATAAATAAAAATGTGAACACTTCCACATTCCCACACCTGGCACGTGGCCACCGCCGGCTGCAGCCAAATGACATAATTTGTTCCGACTTCCGAACATCTCAATGACATCCAGGTAGTTTCCTCGCTAATATGCGGGAATTTCTTGCCTAACGATACCTAAACATAAACGATTAGCATTAGCACGTTAAGTTTGTTTCTTACTATAAAACATTTTTTTTATACCAGCACGCCATGCCATCATCTGATAGCGACCACTGCTGGGTATTAACTTCCTTACATTTATCCAGGCCAGTAATTCCTATCTTTTGCTTTTCTTCCTCTTTGAACTTTACACATCACGTATAAAAATACTTATAAAATGCTCACGATTCCATTGCCGAATCGCAAATTGAGGCCATCAAATCCGCGCATCCATACGTACTCTACGTGAATTTTAAATAAGATACTAAACACTACTGATCTATAATTCAATTGTCAATACAATAACCAGCGGCCATCTTTAGATATTTGCGAGAGTGATTCATCATATCTGATTGTTAGAGAGTCAAATATTTAAAAGCAACTTCGCACTCTCACTTTTTAACCGATTGGTGCCGTAGAGTAGGTCGGTGGCCATTCTTAACTGTTTTTTGTCGATGGAAGTTTCGCTCGACTGGAACCGCCTGAAGCTCGCCATCTAGACCTAGAAATTGTATTCGATTTAGATAAAAAATCTTGTTTAGTAAAAGAATGGTTGATGCTAGCATCTAAATCTGAGCAAATGAAATATCTAATTTATGGAGTCCTGATCACCGTGCCTCTTGTTTTATAGTACGCATTTGATAATCTGGTACAAAATTGAAAAAAATTGCCGGCTTTCTCGAATCCAGTAAGTAGATCGATGCGCTATTCAATCGGGCCGGACAATCGATGTGTATTATATTGTTCGACGAAGGATCCAGCAGATTCTTTGTTGTAGTTTCCCGTAATTCCTGTTTGTTGCATTGCTATTGTGTTACTAACTATTCAATTATACTTTAGTGTGTGTCTGTGTGTGTGTAAGTGTTTCTATCAATACATGTCATGTACAATTATATATGTACGTGTGATTTACTAGTGACGCCATGAGTTCACTCGTATTTAGCAAATTATAGGTAAAGTGCAATACATATATTTTATTTAATTAATTTTAAATTAGCCGAAATTAGCTTTCGTCTTTATAACGTTACTGTGTTGCGTGTGCTAAACAAACTACAAAGTTTATTTATACCTACAAAAAATCTCTGTTCCAAATCCTCTCTCGGTATTTTTAACGTCAATCAAATAAACGTTTTATCAAGTCGGAGTCGAGAGAGAAATTTACGATCTCCGCCTTACAAGACATTACACTCGAGATCTAAACTTGGATGTTTAAAATAAACGGAAGCTTGAGAAGCGACGTAATCGGGCTTTCTTGTTTGGTAATATAGTGTAGGTACGTTATATCATTATTTATTAAGTTGGATGCTATGCGTAAGAGATCTCTCCCTTAACAAAATACAAAAAAAATGCCAATTAACTCTGTTACAAAATCTTTCGAATCCTCTGACCTCGTGGTGGCCTTTAGGCTGTGTTACGAGGCCAGAGTCATCTCCCAGTGTATTTCTAATATAATAGGTATATTATAAACTTGTAATACAATTTTGTTAACTGACATGTGTGATTCTAGGTACCTATATTTTTGTCAAAGTGTCAACAGATGATGACATGTGATGATATATTTGCGTAAATTATTGTTTTCCGCCGGAAAAATCACTGTCACATTATTTTTATTTATGAATACTAAAATTTGTAATTACTTGTGTCGAGTCTGGCCGTTTCTATGTATAACAAGTATGTATTTACAAAAAAAAAAGTATATAAGTATTATATCCGTTATCTAGTACCCACGACACAAGCGTTAGCTTAGTGTGGGGCTAGATGGCGTTGTGTGCAATGTCCCGGAATATTTATTTATTTATTTATTTTACTAGGTATGATGCAATGAAGCGATAAATTCACTTTAAAAGTATGTCTAGCTCAATTCATTTAAAAAATTCTATAATCACAGCAACAGCTACTCGTATACGTGAGGAAATATTTGTTTAAATTATTGTTACCGGCGGAGTAATCTTTGTCACATTATTTTTACTATGCTCCATTGAAACGTTAAATTCACATAAACTGCATAACAGCGTGGACCTTCAGTGTAATCTTTTGTAAAACTAATATTATTAACACGCACAATAGTTACTTTTATCCCACGGCTAGAGTAGCAGTGATGCGGAAGCCATGCGCAGGCGCACACGAGCTGTTATACTGTAATTATCCTAATGCTATTTGCTAAGTGCTGAAATCTCCGCGCAGCTCTATTCTCGTGCCTACTTAAAACCGGCTGCTATTTAACTTCCTGCATTAAAAAATCACAGTATATTATTTTATTTGACAACAGTTATCGTATCGTAGGTACGTGTTTTTTATCACGAGCGATGTCCTCGTGACGTCGTTTATATGTTTTGCATGTGTAAACTGTAGACTATTCTGTAGTATTTGCATATACATATAATACATATATTTGCCTTGTTCTAAAAACGTTTGGTTTGAGAATAAATTTGCTAAAAGTATTGCAGTAGGTTGAGATTACTCCGTATTTTTTCGAATATGTAAATAAATAATAAATCTAGTGTACATAGGTTGCTTCTTGGCAAGCGTGCTACATCTTAGACTACAGTGGTGCTTAGCGTCAGGCAGGCTGTACAGTAGTCAAACGTAAACCTATTTAAAAAAAAATATGTAACATCTGTTAATACATACTTACACATTTAATCTTGCGAATGAATTTACAGACCATCAATTAGTACATAGGATGCTAAGAGGAAGTAACGTTGCATCAAGCTCTCAAGATTATTAGGCATATGGTACCTCTTTGCTTTAATATTCATGACTAGTGGGTGCTCGCGGCTTCGCTCGCATTTAGAATTAAAACTTGCATCCCCTATTTCACCCCTTTAAAAGTGGCATTTCCAAGAATCCTTTCTTAGCGGATGCTTACATCTTAAAACCTACCTTCCTTCCAAATTTCAGCCCAATCCGTCCAGTGGTTTGGGCTGTGTGTTGATAGATCACTATATCAGTCAGTCAGTCAATCAGTCAGTCAGTCACCTTTGAGTTTTATATATATATATATATATATATATATATATATATATATATATATATATATATAGATTGTTTATTGATTTCATCGAGAGATTCACTAATAAAACTATATTGTTTTCCATGATTGTTTGTTACAATAGTAGCACATCTGCCGTCGTGTCTGGGGTAACCTCAGCTCTGTTGATCTTGGTCGACAACTAGTCATGTGTGTACTGCGCATAAAGATCGACGGATTGAGCACATGTAACTGTATACATATGTATCTATTTGTTCAACTTTTTCCAAGATGTTATGTTTTGAAAGATGTCTGTATTTTGCTGGAATACTTATTACGTTTGGAATGTTCTGCCCACCGAAGTATAAGGTTAAGGTACCTGGTTGTTTGTAATGTTTAGTTAGCTAATGAGTACCAAGAGCTTGTTTTGTTGTGAATTTTCACAGAGAACGTAAACGATTAAATCAAATACATATTATACTTGCATACAATTTATTAAAATAAACTAAACAATTTGTAAAGTTTATTATATACTTTTATTTGTCCTGTGGTAGCGGGCCCAGACTAAGAAGGCTTTTGAAAACTTTCAACGAGTTTGGAAAACCTATTTAATGATGTATTTTTCTAGCCAAATCTTTTAATGATACTACAATATTTCAGTATTCAGCGAGAATATATCACGTTTTCTACAGACAGCAAAGAAAATTGGTTACATTAAAAAAATCGGCACGTCTCTGCCAACAAAGCCTTTGTATGAGTCTATATATGTCATGACATGTGAGCACCTACTTAACTATATATTTTGCATTCCGCACCGACCCGCATGAAAACATTACAACTCTCAAATAACACACTACCTTTTTGCGAGCGCATAATATTTAGCACATAGTTTATGTTAAGCTATGTGTGTATGTGTATGTATGTTGTGTATCAGGGACCTAGAGAAAAAGTTGCCTTTTCAATTTGAACATATCAATTTGATGTCTTATAGTACGCCTACTTATGTAAATATTCTGAGGGACTATGCTAATCTAATAAAGTCAAAGTCAAAGTTATTTATTGGGAAGTAAATTCTTACATGTCATTGGTTAAATCTAAATAAATTTATAAAATTAGGTACAACAATCCATATACATAAGTACATAGTTATACATTATAATATGTTGTTAGTAGTTAATTAATAAATATCCCATATCACGTGTCGAATAGACTTCTTTAGTCGCCTCTGCATAATCTGAACTCATTTGAAACCTAAACAGATGCTGCATGACTGACTAATTTGTATTTACACTAAATAATTCAACTTGCAAAGTGAACAAAGCATTGGGCATATCAACATGACCCTTCATTATGGTCCAACATCCATTATTAGGTCGCTTAGGTCGCTAAGCAACTACCCTCCGCGCCACAGGTGCGCCTAGTGCAGAGGGCAGGGTTACAATTAAGTAAAAACACTGTATATGAAAATAAAGATATGTTTATGTTTATTCGTAGGCTCTAATTAATGAAAAAGTTTATAGCTACATATATATATATATATTTTTCCATGGTTCTTGTTCTACCAGATTAAATCACATAAGATTATATTCTACCGTTACTGTATATTTTGGCTAAAGAGCAGAGAGATCGCTAATTCCTAATAGTAAACACTAACCATTTTAATATTATGTTTGATTTTGTACTACCTATGTAAAAATTACATTACAATTTAAAAATATTTCACGTAAGTTGTACCTTTTATTTATTTTTTAGAAATAATAATATTGATCATAGTTAGCAAACAAATTCTATTTCCAATTAGCCAAGGTGCTCGGTAATGCG
The DNA here is from genome assembly GCA_964023185.1 of Macaria liturata. Classification (NCBI taxonomy): domain Eukaryota; kingdom Metazoa; phylum Arthropoda; class Insecta; order Lepidoptera; family Geometridae; genus Macaria; species Macaria liturata. The sequence goes on along the minus strand of OZ026816.1, from coordinate 3,093,912 downwards.
ACGAGTTTTTGCAATAACACAAGTACGTAATGGCCGTCTATTTATAAACTCGCTGAAAATATTTAGTTTTGTGTATGATTACATCGCGCGCTGCGTTTACCGACGCGGCGACGCCCGCGCATCGTACCACCGCGCACGTGTTTGGTATATTTTACTAATAGAATACTTGTGTTTATACAGGACTATAGCTGTAAATTTATTTGAGTCTATTTAATGTACATTCAAAGAGAGGCCTATGCCCAGCAGTGGAATAGAGAAAACTGTGGATGATGATGACATGACATCTGAATTTAGGTTTTAGGAAAACCACTTTATCTTCACTCTGGCTCTGTTAAGCTTAATGTATGTTCGTTTCAGTTACACCTGTATTAAAATTCCTATGTTAAAGCTTCAGGTAGCAGATAAGTTTTAAGTTAAATATTCAGGAAACGTCTCTAGAATTTGCAACTTTTCACCGCTGGTTTTTTTAAATGCGGCGAATCTATACATAGTTAATAAAGGCGAAAAAATCCCAAATTAAAAATTCTACGTCATTTTAACCATTAGGGCTACAGATAAATGACTATAGATAAAAAAGTATATAAAATATAACACTTTAAGATAATATTCAAGATCAATTAGTTCCAGCATCGTATAACCCTGTATTTTATATATTTATATTACTATCAGAAATAGCACGGCGTTCCCTTCCGTACAAGAAGCACGTCTGGAAGCAGAATATGTAACAGTATTTAGCGTACAGATAGGTCAATGTCTCGTATTATCTACGTTCATACATTGCTGTGCCCTTTCCGAGAACAAAGGGTTTGTATAATACCTGTACGGTGACATACTTACTGTTTATCAGTAATACTTTATTGGTTTACAAAATTAAAATACTCAGATACTTTTAAAAAGTGTTTCGATATTCATTAGAAATCGACAGTATGCTATGTTGATTGTAAAAGGGTACACTCTCTGAGGTGGCAAAGCCCAAAGTGTCTACAGGCGACGGTGACTGCTTACTATCAAGCGGGCCGTCTGTCTGTTAACCTTATTTTATTTTTAAAAATGTCAGAGGATCTGACTATAAAGAACTTAATAATTAGAAAACTACTTACTGTCATTATAAATTCAGATAAAAATAAATTAATTACGAGTAGCGTATCTCAAATTTCAGTTCTTACGAGCGACTGAAAAATGTAGCCTTGCGTTTTGAATTACATACATTTGGCAGATTACTAATGTTGTCTGGCCTTGATACCTATACTATAGTTTTAGAGGATATTGAAATAAAATACAATTTTACTAGTTATTTTGACACCGAAAGTTGTGTTTATTTTATTATTTTACTCTATATTTATAAAGGTATTAAATAACAATTAAATGTAAAATGAAAATAACCTACAAACGTATCCTACCTCGTATTCGTAACCTACTTTTAACTTATGTTTAAAATTGTAATGATCTTCAAAGTTCACAACACTTACGTGTAAGTTATGAATTGGTCGCAATTTTAAAAAATAACTTATGCAATGTTAACCGGTTATTACACAATCTGGGTTGCCATTCGTATACTCTTGCTTGTTTACATAGCACAGGTGTACGAGGAAAAATAATAATGACATGGAAGAAAGCAAATATTTCCGTTGTGATTTTAGAAATTATGCCATGACAAATAAAAAGTTTCATCATCTTCTTCAGCTCGTGTCGACCCACTGCTGAGCTTAGTGCCTCCTCTTCTAGGTTAATGAAATATTTTTAACCTGCTTAAAACGGAATTGGTAAGGAAATTAAGGAGAAACTTGTATTACTTTATCTATCTAAGTAGAATATACTTGTATAGTATATATAAATATATACCTGTATAGTACATTCCACTAAGATAGTACATACATAATTATACCTATATACGTGGGACACTCAGAAAGTTTTGCGAAACAGAAAAAAAATGTTCTATGGGCAAATATATTTTTATTAAATCTTTTCAAAGTACTCTCCACTAGCATCTATACAAAGTTTCATGCGTCTGAACCAATTTTCGAAACACTTTTTCCAGTCCGCCGCAGACACCTCGTTTACGGCCTGCTCGAGCGCTGACAGCGCATTTTCCGGTGACGAAAATTGTATCCCTTTGAGCAGATTTTTTATTTTTGGGTATAAAAAGAAGTCACACGGTGCTAGGTCAGGGCTGTAAGGAGGGTGACCCAGGAGTTTGACCGGCGTGCTGTCCAGGAAGTCCCTCGTTTTGAGCGCGGTGTGCGCGGGCGCGTTGTCATGATGGAGCAGTAGCCCACGGAGCCCTGTGTTTGGTCGCTTGTTGCTCACAACAGAGAAAACTTCTGACAAGCATTTATTAATATACCATTCGGCGTTGATGCTTCTTTGGTTTTGTAAAGGAATGGACACCAAGTAGCCAGTCAAATTGAAAAAGTTCGCGATCAAAATTTTCTCCCCGCTTCTAGATCGCTTCACTTTGGTAGGCGTTGCTTCGTTTTGAAACACCCAAACTGTCGACTGGCGCTTCGTTTCTGGATCGTATTGATATATCCAGGACTCGTTGCCTGTAATGATGCATAAACACGCCGAGACGAACCTGCTTCAAATTTGTTAAGCATATCACGGCACCATTCCACCCGAGCCTGTTTCTGAGCATCGGTGAGGTTGTGCGGCACCCAGCGTGAAACTATCCTCCTCACGCGAAGATGCACGTGCAGAATCTTGTCAAGGCTTCCCGATCCAATCTGCACAATGTGCTGAATCTCCTGGTATGTAACTCGCCTATTGTCTTGGATTAAATTTTTCACTGCTAGCACGTTTTCTTCCGTAACAGCCGTCGAAGGGCGACCACTTCTTTCTTCATCCCCCAAAGTTAGTCGACCGCGCCGAAATTCATTATACCAACGATACACGGTTGCCTTAGAAGGGCCTTCATCCATGAAAGCCATTTGAAGTCTTTCGTAAGATTCTTCCGGTTTCAGGCAGCACTTGAAATCGTATAAAATCATAGCGCGATAATGTTCCCGGTGCAGATCCATTTTTTACTGAGACACGATAATTTAAATTAGCTTGCAAAAAATGTGGAGGGAAAATTTGAAATTGGTATGTGCCTATTTTTACTTATAAATAATCATATTTTTAAAATAGTTTTAAACTGCCCAGTCTCTCATTCATAAAAACTTTTTTTCGCAAAAATTTCTGAGTGGCCTGGTACTTAATGCGCTCAATACATAAAAGTAAGTATATTGTGTAGTTACGTATTGTTGCTAAGTAACCTATAGAAAACATACTAGAAAGATACATTTGACGTCAGTACTGTACAAATAATGATATATTTGGTAATCCGTTTAATTTAGTTGAAAGCCGATCGATATAAATGTGATGAGTAGATAAGTACGTCTGAAGGACGGATTAGGGTTGTGTCTGATCTGATTTCATGAGAATTTATAGGCCCATATTTAGGTCACTTGCGTTAACATATTTGAGTAATAATCAAATGACTTTTTAAGTAGTTACGATTTGATTATTGGAGAAATGGAGAGAGCATACACTATCTATAGCTTATTTGACCAAGATATCTGATCATTTATTTAAAAATATAGGTTTTTATAAAAAATAAAATGTGTGTGGTTCTTTGTTGTAACGGTACATTGTAATATTTGGTATGGCATTAGCGGCCAAACCCGCATCCACTAGTAAAAATAATTATAAACCTTAAACTTACTTTTCTCCAGTTACTAAATATCTTTTTTCTTATTATTCCAGGCAGTGGCTACATATCCCCGGAGCCGATGTATCCCGACCGAGGCGACATCTCGGCACCTCTCGAAGCTGACGTGTCCATTTCCAAGGAGAGTCAACTTGCCTCGTTGACGAGAGGGAAAGAAGTGCCATTGTTAAGGCGGAAGAATGGAGAACTGCAAGCGGGTCTGAAGGAAAGGCTGCAGAGGGTCGTTGCTATGAAGATGGTGAGATATTTGTGCTCTATTATCATAGGTGTAAGACTTGAAATTGATCGGCAATAGATGCCTAAGTCTACGATTCCAGGGGATATTATGTGACTGAATAATGAGGTGCTTTATTGGCATAGATGTAAGACTTATAATGTAGAGGCTTTCGATGATGAGGATTCAATATCCAGGAAGCGTCAGCATGTTTCTTTGACCAATAAATAAATAAATGGCAAGGAAGTCATGCAACAGAAGCGACTTTATTTTACCATGTAATAAATATGAATTGCCATAATAAATTAACGCTTTTACTGAAACCAGGAAATTAAAAAAAAAAAGCCTTTTTCAGGCAAATTTAGCCTCCCCATAAGTTAAACTTGCAATCAAGAATTGTCATAAAATCTGAAAAACCCAATCAAAAGTAGTATCCAGAGTAAAAATACACACCAAGCTCTGTAAACTAAATTTAATGACGCATTTCTTTCAGTCCCATGTTTTGATTAGACATTATGCTCTACTTCTTATTGGTCTGTATCTCACGCTATATGCAAAAATGTCGGCTTATCTGCTGAGATTGTGAAGCGTGCATAATGTTAATTCGTCGCGCTGATGTAGTATCTAGATTAATAATGTCAATGCACCTTTGTTCTTTGAAAAACAACGATGCTTGTGCAGAGGAACAATCAGGACTAATCTGACGGTTAAATACTTAGATCATAAGGCTTGGAAAAATTATGATAGGCATGTGCATTTTATTGGTAGGTACGTTTATTTTCACCTGAGAACTCTTATTCTTTGCACATACGTTGTTGTGTATGTATTTATTTGAGGGATTTTGCTACTGTTGTTGATCCTAGAGTAAAACTGGACCGCACTACTAAATTAATTTTTGATTATTATTTTTTTGGGAAAAATATGAAGTACTCGTATATAGTAATTTGTAGTTTTGACAAGATTACCTAACTTTCAATCACTTTACCTTGAATCATGTAGTTGTCTGCTAACTTCTCTTCTGTACCATTAAACTAGACAATCAGTCTTTGTATTCTATACTATCGATTTGCTGAAAGCCACTTGTCTAAGGATACTGTGTACTGTGTGTACACTATTCTTATACTTTTGAGTAAAGAGTTGAGAGAGTGCCACGGAGGCCACGTTGGTTAGGAAGTGAGGTGTGGCGGTTGTATATGGAGGAACACACCTAATAACCATCAAGTTTGTTGTTTGAAGTCGGTTAAGGAGCAGTCGCAGCGGAAAAACACTACATATTTCTCCAGTTACATTGACATTTATTAATAAATTATTTGTATTCTGAGCCTATTACTCTCGTCATTCCAGGAGGTAGAGTCGCAGCGCAAGTCGTCCTCCCTGCAGCGCAACGTGGTGTACCCGCTGGCCATGCTGCTGCTGCTGGCGCTCACCACCATCACCGTGCTCATGGTGCTGCAGAACACCCTCGAGCTGCTCATCGGCATCAAGGCACTGCCGCTCAGCACCAGAGTAAGGAACTTGTTTATTTATTTATTCAAATTATAATTATTACGGAATACCCAGTTACAATAATTGTACATATGTCGGAGCGACCACCAGGGAGTCTCAATAACGACATCAGAATTAGGGCCTACTCTAGCTTAGTGAGCGTATTCTGGTTAAAATACTACTTTAAAACACTGATAGGAAATATTCACAAACGTTTATTACACTTTTCACAAAATCGACTTATAATACAAACTACGGTTAGCTAGTATTAAACTTTAAAATGAGCAGTGGGTTCGAGGCTCCGACCTCGACCCAGCACCATGAAAACAGGGGTCCAACTCGACCACATCACACGATATTCTAACATCAACTCCAAAGCTCAACTAGACTGCCTTTTTGAGCCACCATCCACATGGATTATATTGGCTTTTCATCAAGATGCCTCGACCCCACTCGAGACTCTGCTCTGCTCCAATTGGATGTTACAAATAATACATATACGTGACTTTTTACATTAGCAACTTCATAAACTTGTAAAAACAATTAGGATTAATCCAGTAAATTATATTCTAATCCCTTTATGAATTTACGAATCATATTAGACAATAAACAATAACGTTAAGAATTAGTAATAAACTATAACCAAGCGACAGTCAACTCAACAACTTCCTCTGACATTTCCGTGCCGCTATGTGCTATAATAAAATGTTATCATTATCATTACAATCATGTCAAAATAGTTTTGTAAATTCGCTAACTGATTTATAATAATAAAATAATATAATATAATAATAACTATCTAGTTAGTAAGATCTCATTTTAGACATTGTTACAAATTATGACTAAGCAGCGATCGATACAACAGCTTCCTTGCTCCGACACATACATAAGTCAAAAACAATGATAAAATAATCATGAAATAACATTAAATATTAATAAAAATAATACAATATAATAAAAATTATGTCACAAATGGTCCGTTCCTGAATAATATCCATATGTACAGTTTAAATAAACAAACTTAAATTCACGTTTTTGTGAGATTTCTGAAATATAATGAAAGTGACCAGACAATGGTCACGCTCCTTCACCAGACCTACTCTATACCTACCATGGTACCCATAGCTTGATGACTCTTACTTTGCAAATGGTAAAGTCCTAAGAATGTCATGAGTCAGTTTCCAATCCAGTACAGACATAGTCTACCATCGGTCACCGAGTCTCTTGTGCTGATATCTTTCTTTAATATCAAACATTATGAATTGTTCCGTAATCCAAATCCTGTCCAATTGATTTATACAAAAAAATAATTTTCCTAATCCATCTCTTTCTTTACTATGAAACTTTTTAGATTATGGATAAAGACTAACTAGGCTAGCACATCTATTGTAAATACACCTGGGGAACGGTTCTCCTGAGACACGAGCACTCTTGCTTAGTTCAGAAGAACTGGTTTTATTCATTGAACAAATAAAATTTACTTTAGGTACACATATTTTCTAAAATTATATTAAAGACTACTAAAATGTTGTTTGTGTCAATAAATGATTTTATTATTTAAAAAAAATCTCTATTCAATTACAGCAATTCACCCTGGGGATAGCATCCCTCTCGAAGTTGGGCTGGGCGGGCGCTCTGCTGGAGGCGTTCCTGATCCTGTACCTGCACGCCGCGTCGCTGACGGGGCTGAGCGCGCCGCTGCGTGCGCTGCGCGTGCTGCCGCGCGCGCGCCGCACGCCGCTCGCGCGCATCCACGCGCTGTGCGCCGTGCTGCTCGCGCACTCCACCGCGCAGCCGCTGCTCGTCAAGATACTAGGTAAACATAGATGTACTACGCCTCAAAATGTGATAAACTTGAACAAATGAACTTTTCTGTAGTCACGATAATAGCCTACTTTGCTGAACGTGATTTTTATGACGGGCGGTGACAATCATGCCATCCTCTATTGGAGGAGCTATATTGTGCAAAGGATGGAATGATTTTCACTGTTCATTACAAAAATCGTTTTATAGACCGGTATTGTAAATTGACGTTTCTAAGAGCATGTAGTTGCCTACAGAAATAAAAAACTTTGAGTTGATTTGATCTACCAATGACAAAGCCAATGATTAAATTTAGTTGTAATAACCGGCTAGCACTTACGTCAATAATTAAGTCGCAAAAAATTTTTTGTGTTATTGTTTTTTTTTCGTCATAATTATTGACGTAAAAGTGCTAGCCGGTTATTACAACTAGGTACTGTAATTTTCACATTGAAAATGATGAAGCCATATTTTATAATTCTACTTCTCGTTCAACAATACTAACATCTATCTATGTAATTTCATTTCCAACCAATCTATTCCAGGTATAACAAACTTCGACCTACTAGGTGAGTTCGGTCGTATCGAATGGCTCGGCAACTTCAAGCTGGTGCTGCTCTACAACGCCATATTCGCCGCCACCGTCACGCTCTGCCTCGTCAGCAAGTTCACAGCGAGCGTGCGCCGGGAACTATACAACAGGTTGGTTGAAAACGTCAACACTGTAGCGCACTGTGTGTCTTTCCTCAACAACTGACGGTCGCCGCGTGAGGCCCTCGCCTCACTTGTCAATGTCGCAGTCGATCTGTCAAATAGGTCTTAGCCCATGTTGGTAGAGAAAGAGAACAAACTCCTTGGTTGGTTGGTATTGGAAGTTAAAACCTTCTTGTGAAGGTTGAAAGGGCACGTTGGGAGAAAACAGATGAATGTTACGAGATAGTGAACCGTATTGCGCAGTAAATAAAGTTCACAATAGCTGTAGATGTAACAGCAGTTGTTAAGTAGATGCTGTAGGTTTGAGACGAGAGAAGGTCAATTGAACCGTGGCAGCATAAAAATATAATTTATCCATCAAGTACATCATTTACTTCTAAAAAATTTAAAGACCTTAATAAAAAATGTTATGACCTAAAAGTATATAAAAATCAGGTCTTATAGTAGATTAGAAAGTGCTATATAGAAGATTCTTTAAATACAGTATTAATAAGAGATATTACTTTTAGCCACATATTTATTGATAGTGCCATTGTATCAAATCTTTTGATTTGGTGAAACAATAAGATATGATTACCAACATGAAGGGTCTGAGAATATTTGACACATCTTTGAAGGGTCTGGGCAGAGAAGGAATTTGGTATGTGCCTATTAAGTTAACATCAGAATAAGTATATAAAGAATTGCCATGTAGTTATAAAACAACGTTTTATATCACTAGGATTATGAGAATGAACTGAAAAGGTCGTATGGGTTTAGAAGGCCTAGTATAAATGGCATTATTATTGTATAAATACGAGTTAATCTTCCTAAAGTTACTACAAAACATATAAACTAACTAGAAAATAGAATTAAGGTAACACAATAAAAATAGTAAAACTCGAAAATATATTACCATCACAACTTGTAAATGTAAGTTTTTAAATATTATTTATACAAATTCCATGCATTTATTGTAACCTTTGAATTTATGTTCCTAAGAATGTTTATGTGGATTATATTTTTTATAAATTGTGTGCAGTTGTAGTGGTTGATGATAATTTCGTGAAAGTTCTTGAGGAAAGACTCGTTAGGATAAATTAAATTATTTTATTACCTATGAGACTGAATTTGTTAAATTAATTGTCGTCAAGAGATTATTTCTTATTGCTGTGTAAAGTAATATCGCTGATGTGGAACAAATTTTATTAATTTTGATGATGTATTTTAATTACCATGACTGTTTTAATTGTATGCAATGTTCTGTATGTAATAATGTATGAATTAAAATTTATCTATCACTATGTAATAAGCTTTGCGTAAGAAAGAATTTTATTCTAATTACTGAAATATTATAAAAGACAATTTAAGACTGTTATAATGTAGCATAGTCTTAGTCCTTTAGCTTCTATTTGCTCAAAAATATGACATTGAAACCTGCAACCTTGTATGAGTTGAAATTAGATACCAATACAATAAGGTCAAATGAAAATAGTAACATTTGAAGAACATAGAAGTGAACATGTTCTAAAAATTACTATAACTGTATTTGTATGTTTCTTCAAACATTTTGGAATATAGTATTTGCTACTAATGTAAAGTTAATGTAATCACGCAATGCGTAGATAATAAATACATTATTATACTTTATTAATGATGAACTAACAAATTTTGAGGCTAATTTAATTTTTCTAGTCCTTGATCTCGTTTTTGTGGAATGGAATTAAATTACATATTAATATGTGAAACGACGGATGGAGGGAATTGGGGGACACCTTTGCCCAGGAGTGGGACAGCAAAGGTTAATAAAAAAAATATATATTTATAAAACATAAAATAATATATACATAATTTGTCTCAACTTACCATCAGATAAAACTCTGAAAAATCTACTTGGTTGCAGGTTTCTCTGTTAGCTACCAATACAAAGACAAAATAAACACAATGTAATCATCATTGGTCGCTGTCATTACTAACGCGCAGTTCGCACTGTTGGAAAGTTTATCATACAAATATTTAAACTTGTTATCTTAGATCTAGCTAGAGTAGCTTAGAACCATGGGGTTGTTTAGTGCATATGCACCTAGTATGTCATACACCCCATATATTATAGATTTTCTTGTTGTTCACACTGACAGAGTTCACTGGGAACAACAGAAATGAAAAATGTGCTAATAAATAAGTAGATTGCACATCACCTAACAGTATGTGTCCTACATAACGATGTATCACAAGTGGTGCTAAATGTAGCACAAAGTAATATACTACACCATGTACTTACTTGATAGATCAATATTCTCTAGTTTGCTTAATTCGTGTGAATCTCCAAAATGTTTGTTAATAATTATATTAATGTTTTAGTGTGGTTTTATACATTTTGTATTACATGTACCAAACGTTGAGATTGCATTTGAAATAATACACAATTTAAAAACTCATGACTTGTTATTTTATTTTTTTTTGCCCATAATATCCCTTTTTTATGTATTAGGATGGGCGGAAAATACTTATAATTTTCTTTTCACTACTATACAAAACTTAATCTTGCTTTGTATTTCATCATCAGCTTTATCAGTTTTCATCAAGTTAGTTGTTTACAAATTTTAATTTATTCAGTCTCATTAGGTTTTTTTGTTACCACTTACCAAAAATATAGGATAACAATCATAATTATCTCAGTTTTAGTTACAAAATTCACTTCTTACTTTTGTTGTACAAATACTGGAGATGTTTTTGGTATAGTTGTATTATATCTTATATCCACAAAAATACAATCCATTAGTAGCTGATGATGGATGAGTTGGACAACCAAGTAGGTACTATTTGGTATTACTTATATGTATATAGGTACTTATATGTTTGGCTATTACAAATATTGTAGTAGTGAGCACCTTCCACTGTAGAGCTTGAGATACAGATTTACATCAGACTATGAGACAGACATTCAAATTAAATTATAAATCTGCTTTATACCAATGTCTCAGTGAAATACTGAAAGTAGATAAAACTCCTGTGTACTTTGTGTATGGCACTCCACAAACCTTTTCACAAGGGTTAAGTCAATTATCATTCTCTTATATTTCATCTGAATTGGTATTTATATGTTTACTGTTTTAAGTGTCAAGAAGGAAACAACAACTTGTCCTTTTATGATAAATGTAGGAGTTATACTAATTTAGATACTAATACTATGTATCACTTATGTTAAAATATATGCCAAAAAGTTTGCTGGACATGTTTTGGAGCACTAGGCTGCATTCTCAAGAGGATGATAGTGAGCGTGGTCAGTGTAATACCTAAATTGAATCATGCCTTATGGGAACTTTAGTACATAGTTATAGAAATGTTAAATTTTGTTATGCAAATGTTTGTTTTCCATCAGATTCAAATGGTTAGCAGATGCATTCACACTGCCTGAGCAGCCCAAGCCAGTGCCTGCCAGCACAACTGTATCAGCAACTGTGATAGAAAGAACACATGTTGAAAACAAACCGGAAGTACAAAGGAATGAAGAAGCTACAAACCATATAAAGTCTGAGTGATATTATAATAAGGAATAAGTTATGGAGCAACTGTGAGAAACAACATATATTTGTTGACATATAATTATTTTTACCATTATAAATATAAATATGATAAAAAGTTCTCACAATAGTTTCAATAATAAAATATTTGTTGGTTGAATATGGTACAAGTGTTTTCTAATAAAATACTAAAAAATGTAAGCTTTTGCATTGACAAATGTATATAAGTGGCTTTTAAATTGATGCTAACTAAGCATATTCAATTGATTTAAGTAACACCATAAAGTCTGTTTGATATCTTGTTACATATTTACTTATTTGAAATATTTATTTCCACAGTTGCGATGATGTGAGTTCTGCTTTGTGATAAAATATTTCCCATTGAATAAAATTGTATTGAATTTCTGTGATGCTTATTTTAAGTCTTATGGTAATGTATTTTGTAAGCTTTTGAATATTAAAAGTACAATTTTAATCCTCAGCCATTTTATTACTATCCTCTACAACATTTTTCTGTTCCGTAGATATTGTCATATAATGTTTCCCTGTCTTCCTGCCGTCAGCTTTTAGAATGAGTCTGCGAGCATTGTTTCGGATTACTTGTAAACTCTCATTACTGTTCAGGCCAAATATAAAGCCGAGGTGGATGACATCTTGCACAGTCCTAACAAACATGTGGTTCTCCGCTCCACTCGTCATTATAATATTCTTAGATTTACCAACTGCATGGTATACATGTGAATTGCTAATAATGTTCTTTCTTGCTGTGGAGTCTCTAATAGTGGGAGCATACATAAGCTCGAAGAAAATGCCTCGTTCTACAGCTTGTTTATACAATTTTCTATTTACTTTGAATGGTATTCGACCCTCGGGCTCAAAAGTGATGATGTCTATGTCCATTGTACCACAGGCATATTGAAATGCTTGGAGTGTTTTAGGGACCACTGCTACTATATCATACTTCTTTATATTTTCGGATTGATTCAACTTGTGAGCAATACCAGAGTCAGAAAATTCTATGGTTACTCTTTGTAGAATGTTGAGTTTGCATGATTCAGTAATTTCTTTTGACACCACTGTTGGTTCTGGTATGTGGTCTTTCTTTTCCTTGGTTTCGCCTTTTTTCTTCTTTTTCTTCGGCTGTTCGTCACTCTGTTCTTCAACGTAAGTGTTAATTGCGATAGTTTTGAAGCCAAATGTTTCTAGTGTTTGCAACTTATCCGGATCAAATTTATTGCTTATAGATAAATCACAGAATCCCCAGTTTTTAAGTGACATGATCACTACAGAGAATAACACAACAAAACGTAATCTAAGAACAAAACTCCGGGCACAACGAATCACGATGTAAACAAAACTTTTTGTTTTGAGGTTATGTTGTGACATCAAATACAGTGTTTCGTTCAAAAACGTATGTTACAAGTACATAAAGAATAAAGATGGTCGGGTTGTAAAATAAATTAGCAAAGAAAAAAAAACTTGTTAGATTCGGATTTCGGACCGTTTTCGGACCTACTAGATTACATGGAAACATAATAACTGGGCGATTTTATTTGTATTTTGTGAAATAAGTACAGACAAAATCACCCAGTTATTATTATATTTTAGTGACCAACCGAAGATTTTATTAAATGTATTACATAACTTTTTGGTCTTAGTTATTAGGTACCTACCTACCTACCTACTTGAAAAGTGCTTGCTGCGTTGCTGTTATTTCTTGTCATTCTGCATTCATGTCAATACCGCAAATCACTGAGGAACCGCCAAAATTTTTAAAAGGGTAATAGTATTCTTTGGCCAAAATGTTGTGGAAGTAATTACTATTAGTACATTTGGATGGATTCATATTTTTAAAAAGAATACCTGGAAACACCTGTAACTTAGTACATAATTGAACATGGTGGTCCGTATTGTAATTGCCGGGCAGTCTCAAGACGAAATATTTGCGGAAATATGTCTCTTAGCCGACTACCTTTCACAAAACCTTCCTAATTTCTGTTGGGAACGAATCGAAAACTCTGTGTTGGAATGGCAGGTACCTACTTACTAGAAATGGGATTTTTCGTTTTGACTCCCCTGATTCCCACATAAAATACGGTACTATTATAATCAGATAGAAATTATAACAATTAACCATCTTATCAAATGTACATATTATCAGATTTTTATATGTAACAGGCATTTCTGCTGCGAGTGAATAATAGAAACAAATGGCATCATGTGGGTTCTCCTATCATTTGGAAAGAGATGCTGATGGCAGGTAGCAAACCATTCTACATAGGTGGAGCGTCTGATTTTCTTGAATACTGCCATTCGTACTACAATATTGACCTCTTCCTGGCTCCACACAAGCTTGAGGAGCTCACTGCTAATTTTAAAATATTCAAAATTAAACAAGAGAAAGATAAGAAAGATAGGAAGCATTATGAAGATACAACAGAATCACCAGAGAAACCAGACAAGTCAGAATTTGTTGTGACTATTTCTGGAGCGGGAAACCCTTTGGCTATGCACCTTTTATCAGGGCTATTAGAGATGTCAGTTGGACAGAAGACTATATCCAAAATATATATTTTCGATGATGATTGTACAATTGATTTCATGGAATCCGTTGAAAGAGAATGCAACTACGTCAACACTAACTACTCCGGAAAGGTTGTCAAATACGTCGATAGAATTGGCATGGCTCTTACTAATACGGACCTCTTAATTGTATTGGATCATGCACCTTTCGAGTATGTTATTCTTCATTTAAGTTTCAATCATAACAGCATTTTTTTTAAAGCTAAGCTATTTTTTGGTAACACTGACATGAAAAGAGTTCCTGGTGCTCAATAGGTAGGTATACCTGCCTAGTCTCATAAGTCTTAAGTATTTGGATTGGAATACTTTAGAATAATAGTTATTATACGTAGGTACATTGAAAATACTTTGTCCATACTTACGTATCTTATTTCAGTGCCCATCAGCCTATCGGTGACTGGCTGGCCGCCAATCGCAACATCATGGCTGATTTGTCATCAATGATAAACGCGACGGCAACACGTAAGATGCTAGTAGTGTTCCCTAACATTGGTCCAGCTTGTTTTAACGCCACAATTCTTTCCTCATTGGTGAAACTAAATAAAGAAAACATCGTGGTGGCAACCTCTGACTTGGGATTAGATATATCTGCTGCAGCAGCTGAAATCGCTCAAGTTCCTCTGAGAAGTATGTTCTGCCCACCAGTGTGGGGTTTTGTGGGTATCAACCACATTGTGGATATCAATACCACAGTTCACAGATACGATACTTTTGTGCCGTATAACCGGTTTTTAAAAGTAAGGAACTCTTCTCTGATGATTGGATATTTGACACCAGAGATGAGAACAATGGAGTACTTGATGCATTTTGATGACACTCTCTGGACTAAAGTAGTAGAACAAAAGGTGAGCTTTCAGTAAGTAGGTACAAAAGAATTATATACCTATAAATACAAAATTATAAGATTTTAATTACATTTTCGTATTGATATTTCAGAAATATTTAAAGTTTCAAAAACAAGCAGGTCTCAACAAAATCTTAGCAGTTTTATACCTTGTAAAAGAATGGTTGTTTGAACGGAACCCTGAGCATATCGTTAGTTTGGGTATTCAATGTGATGGTAAGTCAAATAAGTAAGTACCTAATAAGTCTAAGAAAGCCATCGTGAGTTAACTCGATTTTATATAAGCAAAACTCGATACTTTGTTTTGCAGGAAGTTTTGGCTTAAATTTCGACGGGATATTTTCCCAACCTGCGCGATTCATTAATGAAAAATGGGAGCCTGCAGTAGACTATCTGCTACCGAAAGACCCACAGATGTCGCTGAAATATCTACAAGAAATGGCTGAGTATTGTATGAACATGAAAGCTGGTGAATTACCTGAGGTTTTATCTTACGTCCCATGCAAATGTAAGAGGAAATATTTCAAGAACAAGACTGTGTGGATGTAGTATCGATTCTAAAGTGTCGAGTAGAGTACTCGTACTCGATTATTCGTTTCCGAACGAAAGCTACCTGCGCGCGGCACGCGGGGTCGCCGCGCTGCGTCGCAGCACTAACGAAACGGAACGTAAACCACTAAACCAAACCAAACCAGCCCCAGTGTCGAAAGAGACGTCGTCGCCGTCGGTTGTCTCGCGCTGAACCGTCCGCGGGAGGAATGTTATGACGTGCAGCAACCGTCTTTGTTTCGATAACATACAACAGTCCCTTTTCGCCAGGACTCTGTTATAATGTGATATATAGCACCCGTGGATCTGCTACGCGGTTGCGATATGATCTTTTCCAAAGCATGAGCGTGCCAATAGGAGTTATTAGCATAGTTAGATGTCCGTATCGGTTAAGTCGTGTGAATGTTGTGCCAATAATGAGATAGTGTAGTGTTGTGATGTGGTTGTGGGACATGTGGGGCGTGCTGTGGTGGCTGGCGGCCGTGGCGGGGTCGCCGCTGGAGCCCGCGCCGACGCCTAGAGGTGAGAGGCCGGACCTTGCCGCTATACTGACTGCCCGCCGCTGCCTGCCTGCAAGCACCGACCTGTCCCGTCCCGCCAACAACAACCTCCCGATCTATGTTCTTCCACACGTCGCCTGTGTCCATACCATACCTACACAATACCATTATACCCTACCATGCTTTCCAAGGTTCAATCTTATCCTTGGTGCTTTATTACCTGCCTATTTATTAATGCTTTCCGGGGTTGGATTAATGTTATTGCTTCTTTATGAACTAAAAAATGTATCGTTTCTTACTTTACTTCTGCTTGACGTACCTATTATGCTTATTTTTCTTTATTGGTTGTAGCTTTATGTAATTACTTAGGTAGGTGCTTAATTAACCTATGATTGTCTAATTTGAATGTGGAAATAAAGCTGCTATGATTTTTCTTGCAATTTTTATTTATCCATTAATAGACTAATTTGGTGCATGGCTAATTTTAAAGGTACCTACATATTATGCTAATAACACAATAACCAATTACATTTTTCGTGAGGTAGCGAAAGGTAGAATGAAATTGTATGTATTTACTTGCCGCTGTACCTAAACGTAGGTTTGCATGTATATTTCTTACAATTACAAATACAAATTTCGTTTACTATTAATAGGTACATACAATAACGTCTTAGCAGTATTATTATAAGTGTTCGTCACATAACCGGATAATATCCATAAACTTACCTGATTAGTGTCACATAAGTGTAGATAGTCCTTTGAGAATCACATAGGTAATAACAATAAGTTTCAAGTTCTAAATACCTACAATCCTATCTAAATTTCTTATATTTATACGTTGGTACCTACTTAAAGGATCCTAGCTACAGAGCCATTAATACAAACAAGTTTCGCATAAGTAATACCACCTACGACCTCAGACAGTAGGTAGTACGTAATGTTTTATACAAACGTATCTATAAGATAGACAACATAAGGAGACCTTTCAAGAAAAACAGTTCTCTCTCTAAGTATATCACGTAGTTTCATAAGGCGGTAAAAACCAATCGTTTATGATCAAGATCACTTCTCAATGTGCCTGGCTAGTAGAATATGGATGACTGCCTGCAATGCCCATTATACCTATACTCTCTCAATCTAAAGCTCTTGAGGCTCTCTTTCATATTTGTTGCATAAGTCGCATTTTGAAGGTAAAACATATTTTTTTAGCCGCTAACGCAAAATGGAAGGCTTTCAATGACACGTCTGTGGCAAAATGTAGGTAGCTTTAATCTTTGACTATACATGAACACATCCTTATAGATTTAGTTCGATCTAAATATCGACGTGGCAACGAAGCGAGCGGTTACCGGGTGGTCTAATGACGGACTATCGCTTATTTGGCGCGAGTTGGGCCGCAAATCCCTACAAATTGCTAGGAGAGACGATAATCTGGCAGCTCGGCCAACTCTCAAGTCGAGGGAAGTACCCGCGAGGCATTAGTTCTCGCCACGCGCCGGAATGTTCTCATTTTCTTTTAATCGAACCACATTGGGTATTTTCGGATTTCAATTTGTACGATTCTCGTTACGGGAACCGTTTAGTTATTGCGGCCGGCTTACGAGAGGCTTTGCTCTATACAATTTGTCTCGAGCAGCCACTCAACATTCTTTATAGACGAAGATTTTCTTTCATTGTGTTCAACTTCTAAGGGGATTTAGTTATCTACTTTTAAGTGGCTCTTTCGATTTGCCGAATTAAGATGTGTTTGAGGTAAGATCGCGATTGGAATTGAAGACATGTTTTTTTGATATTATCAAGAGAAATGTTGTAGTTAGTAGGTACCTATGTTTATTTAATAAATTACCAAATCGTCTTACAACCAAATTAACAATTTTATACTTACAACGATTATGCATATAAATAACGAAATAAAATAAATTATTAATTTATTTTAAGTAATATCGCCGTCATCACATTTCGAGCAGTAATTTATTCCATAAAATAAGGAACTCTTGGCTTAAATAAATTCCTGAAAATAACTCGCCTTACCCGCGTTCTCCGCATATCCGTCGTGTCAAAACTGTGAAGAGACGTGTTTCCGCACCACAAGTCAACTAATGAATGTTACATAAGGCCGGGTCATACGGCGGCGTACACGGAACAGACGCTGCCTTCATATAAATTTAATTCAAGTCTGCCATTCATTGCAGCACGACGTGACGCTGAAAACAACTCGGAAAACAAACAGCGTTGATTTTAATTACAGCTGAAATTAAATCAAAACTACCTACATTGTTCTGTAGCGTCCCTCAACTTAATTGGAATCTTTCAGGCGAACTGTTGATGCAGTTCTCACTTTGAGTTCGTATTCCGTGATCCAAAGTTTATTCACTGGCTTTTAAATGAGGTTTTATTTGCGCTATTTCTATGGAGTTTCTTATCAAGCTTATTCTTGTTTCCTTTAAATATAAGTATGTAGATATATAAGGAACTAGTAATGTCCACTTTGGTCGATAGCGAATAGAAAAACCTCTGTTTAAATGGACTGATTCGTGACTATCGGCTACAAGCAACATTGTAATTACTAAGTCAAGATAAACTAGTTTAATTAAACAAATCTGGTGATTTGTAAGTGAAACTTTATTAGCTCCTTGTAACGAACAAAACAAAGTAAAATTCAATTCATTTTCGAAGAACCGAAGTAAGCCAACTACTTTTTTATAGATACTACACATGCAAACTTTGTTCTGAGCAGCTGCAGATTGATCTATAGCAACATTTGAACCGACCTTTCTAATAAGTTGCATCAACGGTTGTTACGGAACAAAGCATTTTGAAGTGGCGCACGACTGCGTGCGCCCGCGCCGCCCCGCCGGCCGGAGCAGCGAGGGAGACATCAGTTGCATAACAAGCGCGCGGCATCCGGCTAACGGGACCGTGGCGTGAGCACCCAGCCAGCTCACACCCGCGCCATTATCTCCGTCAGATTCGACTGTACAGCTACTCTGACCGGTCATTTGCATCGATACTCCGTCAATTTGGTCCACGACACGAGTGCTTCCTTGTTTCATCACTTGTCATGACGAGAGCGGACGCGGGCCGGGCTGGGCCCGCTCGGGCCCGATCGTGCGCTCGTGAATAAGACCGTGACTGATCGGACACAAAGCCCCCGGCTCGGAGGCAATGATGCCGAGCAGCTTTTAAAATTAGAAATAAGGTCACTTTGTCAGTTAGTTGGACTTTGATCGCTGCACGTTGCGGTGGCAGCCTCTAATGAATATGAGCAGTTTAATGTATCCATGTACTCGTAATGTGCCCGCGATCGCAGAAGGCGCGGACCGCAATTCCTGTTTATGCGTACAACGAACTGCCGGCCGAGGGGCAATGAGTATCATTACATGCTATATGGTACAGTGCCTGGCTACTGGAATCTCATCATTAGTACTTTACGCACTAACTGGGAAGTTGCACCGATACCAGTTTGCAAGCTACAAGTCTACATCTGTAAATATGTATGCACAATAAGTGCAAAACACGCACGATGCCCTTCGTCAATAATTTAAAGAAATTAATGACTTAAATATGTATCTAATGCAACTATTGCTCGTCAAAATTTTGATTAGGTAGTCCATTTCCTTGTGTAATCAAAAAATTCCCTAGTCCACGCCATACAAGTATGTATATGTACATTCCTTTTAATCCAAGTTAAGTAAGCGGAATACGTTGGAGATAAACAACGCAAATGGCTACTCGTATTCGCATTACGCTGCAAATTCAAATGCTGCAATTAAATTCGTATAATAATACAAATGGAAGTGTAAAGCCAAATAAAGGCACTTTACAAGTAGAAGGTAATTTATTTTGCTTGCTTCGGCTCGCTAACTTTAGTTTTCTGTCTGCAGTTGCAGTGTGATTTGTATCTGCTCTGGTAATTAGAGAGAAAGCCATGCAAAGCTCTTATTATTTGTAAGGTAGGTTCCACCTACGTCTAACTACCTACGTACATACCCATGTACTTATATGTATTTGCGAGTTACTACCTACTCTGCTCTTAGAAACAACGAACCAAAAGCGGGCGCTTGTGTCAGGCTTTTATACATTAAAGGGAAACGGTGGTCTTCATAAGTAAATACGTGGAAAGCGCCGAATAGAAACAGAAACAATTTATCGGTTCGTGAGCATTGTTATAAAATGTCGCTAACAATAAAATGGGAAACCAATTGAGGGCCCGTTATTAAATGTCATCGCAGCGGAAAGAAATAGCTCCTTTGATGTAGGTTGCCTTTGTTCCAGTAACGAAGGAAAGGACTGAAGACGGTGTTCAGAAGCCAGCCTTAACCGCCACAGAGCGATCGCTAAAAGGCACACGTGGATTTCTTACCTAACGCGCAATCGCAAGGTTTTAAGACTGTAAAGACCTTCGCTTTGCGCGATATTATTTCCTTACTTTTATGTCTTGTAATACTTACCTACTTTACCAATTTACTTAAGTATATCAATATCTTTACTTACAAGAGACGTAGCAGAAGTAGTTATAAAAATACCGACAAGAAATCTACTGTCTGTCTATAGAAACTAGACCATACTGAAGTTGATTGGACTACCAATCAACCTCAGTATGGTCTAGTAGATTGTTAGACGAACGTTAATTCCGTTTAGTTCACACTAAAGCAATACGCGAAGAATTTATCAATGCGTTATAAACTTTTTTATCTGGAACCGATGTACCACTTCACTTAGCTTAACAATAGGTCCCGTAATAACCTTTAAATATAAACAATACTCGATCTGGGAAACTTCAGGCATTCTTGGATCTTGATAGCTTTTATTCTGTGGGTAAGTAATAAGAAACATAATGAGATTTCATCACAATTTTATCAATGATGCGAATGTGATGTTGTAAGCCTTCACAATGGCTGACTGACAATGGCTGCCCATAAAGTACTCGGGCTAAGCTCTAACTGGATTCTATGCTAATCGCAAACTGGTTTCAAGTTTGTATCTTGCGCGGGCTGATGCTTAGCTTTATAGCTTCTATAGCTAGGTAGAGCAATATATTTCTTCCGGTTAATGTATTATTAACCTCGTCTCTTTTCGTTGGCATACTATAATTGACATTTTAGTAGTAGCATGAGTTCTGACTGACTGACCATCATCATCATCATCTTGATCGTCAGGCAAAATATTGACAAGTGCAAACCAGTTTTAGTGTAATAAAAACTGCTAAAAAGATTTTTTTGACGCCTTTGTACTTAAAGTAAGCTACAAAAACGATAAAAAACTACCACCATATACCTACTTAAGTACTTACCAAAATCTGCTTCGGGATGAAAACTTTAAGAAACCGTTTTATCAATGTCAATCTATAATACATTTGTTACGTGATAGAGTGGGTCCAGTCGAAAGACTGGACCCAGTCTGTCTATGAAACAAGTTAGGCAAGACAAGAAGAAGCCAGAAAGAACCGTTGCTGAAATATGGGTGAAAATTATAAGAGACCTAGACTGATTTTTTGTTGCCTTACGTTAGGAATTTTTATTTGTAAGTCGTCTGAATTTTATCTGCAGCAATTTTAGTTATGTAGAGATACCTACAAAGTAATAAAATAAATATTATAATTTTAGTAAACTTTGCCTCTGAGCGCCAATTGTGCGATACAAACTGATACAAATTGATTGAAGATAGTTGACAAAATTGATCAAGATATACAGTTCGGTGGAATAAGCTAAACATCAAAGATCTATTCTTTAGTATTTAGGTAGGTAGGAACTCGTCACCTGTATATATTTTTATATTTTATTGTGTTGTGTATTTCTTGTTGTTTCGTGTCCCAATAAATTGATTTTATTCTTATTTTTATTCGTCAAATTATAAACATCACACGTCATATTCAATATCCACAATTTACACATATATTTTGCTAGCAGACCTACCTCCAACCGGTTCTGCAATCGCCTGATGTTATGTTATGGCTCATGGCAGAAGCTGCGAACTGTCTAAACCCGTTCTCATTTGACCTTTGAAGATGTAGGATACGAAGATGGAAAATTATTGGTGGTTAGGTGCGAATTGCCTCTTGAGTTCCTGACATTTGATATGTTTATCATGATGTAGTTTTGAAATGTATGGTAATATTTTTTTTTTTTACGTGGGATAGGTTTACGTTTGACTACAGCCTGCCTGATGTTAAGCATTGCTGCAGCCTAGGGTGTAACACGTTTACCTAGAAGATACCTATTAACTCTAGATTTGAAAACCCCTGGATTGTAGTTCACAGGAAACACAGCTTCTGGTAAAGTGTTCCAAAGCTTTGCCGTCCGTACAGTAAATGTTGAAGCAAAGCGCTGTGTTCGATACTAAGTTGTAAACATAGACACGATAAAGTGGTTTACAGTGTCTGGTCTGATACTGATTTCTACACCTAAACAATTATGATTTTCTTTAAATAAGTATGTATTTACAAAAGAAAAGTATATAAGTATTATATCCGTTATTTAGTACCCACGACACAAGCGTTTGCTTAGTGTGGGGCTAGATGGCGCTGTGTGCTATGTCCCGGAATATTTATTTATTTATTTTATTTATTAGTTAATAGAAAACAGGTAAAAATACATTAGTAAGTACTTACTTTTATAAATTATCAGTACTTATAGCCAAGTAATTATAATAGTAAATTTTGTCTAGTCTAGATAACCGTATAATATGTATAGGGCACAAATAAAAATATCTTTTTAGTATAAAAGAAATAGGTTCAATGTTTCAGTTTTGATTAAACAATAATAGTTACTTGCTGACGAATTTTTTTAATACATCGAAACGGCTACGTCGTATTCGACTCTGATAGGCCTATTGAATAGAAACCGATCGTGTGTACTTCATAGAAGGTAAAACTTGCACCTGGCTTATAACAATACAATATGAAAAAAACGAGTGCGAGATTTTTTCCTGCCTCTTTTGTCAACATCAACAAATTCTCAGCAGGTAAACCTACAAACTATACAAAAACATCCATTCACTCCCAATTTACTTTTTATAACCGTATCACCAATGTCACCGTTAAAATTATGGTTCTAAACCTCTGTGTAATTTCTTTTTTGTCGTGTATGATGTACAATTTTAGATAGATTATGCACCTTAGCTAAATTGGAATCTGGTAATTTGGTTACGCTACCTTCGTAATTTCCGGCCACATGGTGCTTGAGAGTTTCCTCGGATCAAGTAGATACTTCAAGTACCTATGGTATAGACAAAGCATCACAGACACTCCTAACTAACAGAAGGAATAAGCCCCCTACCAAACGTTCCGTTTAAAAAAAGTTAATTATCAGCGCCAGCCTAGCGCGTGATGTCAACGTGCAGCGATGAAACAGCCAGCTTACCTACTATATACTTATTTACATGATTAGTAATTAAAGAAATCCACATGATTAATCATATTAAGTCCTCACTCGACAGAAGAATCACCTGGTTTCTCTAAGGACTAATTATGTTTTGTAGTCAATTATGTTTTACCTGAATAATTTATTAATAATTTAGGCTTATTTTACTTAAATACAAGGTAAAGTTAATTAACTAACCAACAGATCTGTTGTAAGATTTCGGTTTTTCGGTAAGTATTTTTTTCATGTGTCAGATTATTTTCTCCGTACCAATGCGTCTTTTGTTTATGATATCTTTGGTTTACCATGAGCGCTTCTATGCAATAATTGGAGTAGTTAAATAATTAATATTAATGGGGTAACATCTGGTACATAGTTGTTATAATTTGTCGCTGGAAGTTTGTGATTGGCGGTAGTTAGTAACTCAGGTGAGATATTTCACATCGTGCGGGAACTTTCTAGAGGGTTAGATGATGATAAAATTTAGATTAAGTTGAGCGTTTGGGGGATATATGTGGGGGCGAGGGCGGGCAGGGATAGAGGTGACATACCTGAATATATAGTTATGTATGTAACGTAGGTAATAATAGGTTTATACTTATTACATTTCAAAATTAATTATTGAATCTTTGTTTCTCAGAGGGTTATTATGCTTATGCGTGGTTAATCCTTGGTATATATTTTTTACACTGAATATGCTTACGTATGACTACAGTCCAGTTTTTTAAGACGTAGTTTGCTTGCTTTGAAGAAACCTATAAATTATTGTTTATCATAAATTAAAGTAAAATCAAATCAAAATCAGTCGTTTCCTTCAGGACGCTACAGACTATTTTATAGAGATTTGTCGTTTTGTTTAAACATAACAAAATACTAATTTGAGACCAAGATAACCTATTTTATATACATTATATTACTAAAATTTCCTACTCAAAGGTAATTATAGAAATATAATCATGTCTATTATGATATTTCTGAATGTCTCCGGTTCCTTACAAACTGAACATTAGGGCAAGTTGCTCGCAGCTTGATTTGATGGCCTCCAATATTAATATTTCCCTCGAATTTAGAGAGGCTCATTACTAAAATACCTGCTTGGCTAAAACTGTCGTGGACTGAAAACATAGACCAAGTAGTAGACTCCTTACTAGACTGCTTTCTTCCTTTATCTTATATTCTTTTTTGTTGGAAAAATTCATTTCCCACAATATCACAATTTTAACACTTTTTAGTTTCGCCTAGTTAGGCCTCTGCGGCTTTCAGTGTTCAACCTAAATTTAAGTAACTATATACATATTAAATTACATTCAATCTATATATATAAAACTCAAAGGTGACTGACTGATTGACTGACTGATTGACTGACTGACTGATATAGTGATCTATCAACGATCAGCCCAAACCACTGGACGGATTGGGCTGAAAATTGGAATGAAAGTAGATGTTATGACGTAGGCATCCGCTAAGATAGGATTTTTAGAAATGCCACTTTTAAAGGGGTGAAGTAGGGGATGCAAGTTTTACTTCTTAATGCGAGCGAAGCCGCGAGTACCCACTAGTTTGCAATAAAACTGATCAGTAACGGATTAACTCCCAGTATTTTGCTCGATCTATCCACATAACGATAAATTGTATATAAATACCTATCACTTAAGTAAAAAGAAGGGAGTGACCCGATGTAAAGCCTATACCCTAGAGACCCTAACGATTCAATTCTAGAAGGAAGTTACGACCCTCAGTATTGGAGTAACTTAGTTTTACCGTAATGAGGCGTCTCTCACCAGCTGTAATATACCTGAAACTGTGTCTGTAACAGAAGGTCAGTTACGAATACTATCAATTGTAGACGGAAGACTTGGCAAGGTCACAACTCCCTCCCTCGGCTTATTTCGACACTACTAATTAACTAACGTGTATTCTTGCCTTCTGTCAGACTTGAGAAATTGTAGAGCGTGTGGTAGATATTAAGTAAGTAATATTTGAATGTCTTAAATTTGGGCGTATTTTATGTTGCAATAGTATGTTTTGATAATGTATGGAATACAACATCAAACGAAATATAGTGATAGATATCCTTCATCCTTATCCAATTGTATATTTATATACATTTGCCATTTAAAACCAGACAGTAGTTAAAGAACAGACAAAATCGCGGACTTAAACGAGAGTTTACTACGTATAGAAACGGGGTTATTGTAATTATGTTATCCTAACTCACACTTAAAATACGTTATCAATTGAATATACATATATGCTTATTTCACTACCTGTAACTTAGTAAAATAATGGTAAACACCATGGTATACCACACGCATTTTCATTCTGACCCCGGCTTCATTATTCAGCTATCGGTGAACGCTCTATCCGAATGCCAGCTCCAACATTTCGTGCGTTGTAGGCATAAGCAGTAATTAAATTTTGATCAATATCAGTGCGCGCTCGTATTATGTCGACCGCTGTGAATTGTTGCCCGTTTCCAACGCTGTATTCGCTTATCGAGATCTTAGCATGTGTTACCTTTCGCGAGGTGCTGAATTTACGTAACCGCCGTGCACGAGACCCACTTCATTCGCCCGCCCGCCTCAGATCTTATTATGGAGCTAAATTACACTTTAATTGGATATTTGCCCGAGTTTCGGCTGTAATTGCAGAGGGAACACTTAGGGACATTACGCCGCTATAAAGCAGGACACTCGCTAAAACAATTTTGCAACATGTTTAGAAATATCAGAAGATCGTGCTCAGAAAACTGCGCGCTAGGTTATAGATGCATTCACCTCGGTCTCACCTTTACTAATCTGTCAAGGATTTCTGGTAAAATGTTAGAGTTCAGCGTAATAACTGAGCGTCTTCGAACAAAGCTTTTAAGTTGAAGTGATGTCATATAGATGGCGTCATGCGCAGCCGGATGCCTGTAAGAAACTCCGGCAAAGTGCAGGAAGAGTAGTTCGTGCGACGTACGCGACATCCTGTCTGACATGTCTAAGCACTATCATCAATATGTGAAAGCCATAATGGCTAGAATATCAACATTAGCGCTTTTTTATTCGGTACGTGCGGCGCATCAGAAACGCATCGAGGTCTATAGAGTTCGAGAGCCGCTGCGGACAACTCATAATTTAATATTAATTTATGTATATTAATGTCTGTAACATGCGCGTTATTGAAACAAAACGAGAATGATTTACGTCGGGAAAGCCAAAACGGACGAGATAAATGATGGCCGTCGACCAACAAATGATTCCGTAACAGCGGAGTAACAGTAAATTGAAATAAAAATTGTACGACGCCGCTTGAGTTTGGCTCACTTCAGGTTTTATGTATTACTAGCGACCCGACATGGCTTCTCACGGGTAATAAGTATTAATCCTTGAAGTACAATAGTAGTGAATTAATACGTTATATGTTAATACGGCTTTGTAGGAGAATACTTAGCTTAAAATTTAATCATTACTTCTATACACTTAGTTATTATAATCCTTTTGATTTCTTAACAAAGTTTCCATTTATATACATTAATACTTAGAGCCTACAATCATTTACATAGTAAACAAAATGTTATCTGTCTACATTACAATTCAAACACAACATAGCTCAGAGCTTGATTAAATCCATAATGCAATATTGTATTGTAGTCATGAGCTAATCTAGAATACGTTACAGTAACTCACAGGTATATTTCATAATGTATGTGCATATTGAGCATACTTTGCCTGCCCACCTGACAGTTGGCATAAAAGATGTAGTTACTAACTATGTTCTTCGTAGCACGTTAAATCACTGGTTTATCCTATAAGCACCTATAAGGTACGATATTATATGAGGTAAGAGTATAAAAGGTCTACTTGCTTGTGTAAATCCTTGTTACAAATAGTTGTAAGACTTAAAAATCTCCTAAACATATTGGTATTTTGATATTATAAAGATCTATTTTTGTTTAAGTAAGTAGGTACATACTCGTACATTCGCACCATAATTTGGCATTGTAAATACCTATAAAACTACTTATTTTCTTCATTTAATTGTTTTCTTTGAAGACCAGGCGAATGCGCTTTAAATAATGTAAAAACATTCTTTTGAAGGTGCTCTTTGAAAACAATAAGAATAAGAAGTGGCCGTGGAACAAGAATCCAGACAACTTATTGGATAGCACTTCTATGATTTCCATAAGACTTTTTTAGACATGCGTCATTTTGAGCCTCCACAAATTAGCTACTAATTCTAATAACAAGATTATTTTAGGCGAACAAATTGGATTTATAAATATTTTGCATGCCATTTTCGTATCCGGTAAAGGTTAAACGAGTTAATGATTCGCCCACTCTTATTTTTCTGGTGGATTGTGTTTGAAGCTTTATTTTTGGTTTTGGGTTTTTATAGGTAAGTATATTTTTATGGTTTCGAGAGTATTAAACAGCAGTGAATGTGATTTAGCTTGTACCACACCAATGAATCCAAACCAAGCCCTATATTTCCTTGCAGGTATGTAAATCCAGTTAGCTGTGCAACTGCCCGACCTAGAGCAATCTAGACGTAAGGTCCAGGCTGACGTAAGTGGGTATTATAATTCTATTGCACCGTAAAGCTGTAGACCGTAATGCGCACGTATTAAATACAGTAAAATAACAGCATTTCGCCGCCCAGCTACCGGCGAAAGCAGTCATTAGTCGCTCTCAGAG
This sequence comes from Macaria liturata, assembly GCA_964023185.1. NCBI lineage: Eukaryota > Metazoa > Arthropoda > Insecta > Lepidoptera > Geometridae > Macaria > Macaria liturata. The sequence goes on along the minus strand of OZ026816.1, from coordinate 3,065,968 downwards.
CAATGATTTGCGGTGATACTGACCGAACTGTTCGCGTTTACGGGATACTAAACAATAATGCTTTAGCAATTGCGACTCCTATCGGACAGTTGCGAATAACTGTTGGTTGTTAAGCAATCAAATATCAATCACGTAACAGTTGTACTGTAGTAGGTATCTTGAGAACATGTGGTCTCCAGCAACGTCCTTTAACCAGCTGTGTAAGCAAAGAACCATTACTGACGTAATTTAGCGAGAAGAAATTGCCAGTTCATAGACTGTGACCTGGATAGCGGCCTCGACCGTGCTTTCCTTAATAAACAGTCGGTTTTCCGTCGACCTTATTTCCTCACTTGTCTAGTTTCGGTCAGTGGAAGTTCGTACGTTGTTTGTGAATTTGGAAGGCAACCTAATTACTTAATTAAAAGCATCGCGCGCTCCGCCTTTTATGGTTCGCGGTTTAGATCGCGATCATTGCGTTGCATAACCGGTTGTTACCTTGCTCTTGTTTACAGACAATGTTCTCACAGTTTTACAACATAGTTCCTCGGGTCAGAGAAAAACGCCATGGGAAATAGTGCTTTGTAAGGCACATAGCGCATAGCTGCGTTCCACACCCGATGGCTGCAGTAAATAACTCACCATTTATCTCATGTTATGATATATTATTACGTTTCTCACAAATTATCACTGTTGTTTAAGAGACTATTGTTTTAGGTAGAGCCTTGGAGGTTTTTGTGTGAAAACGCATTAACTGCGCGGATAATAATTAATAACTGTTCTACACAAATTGCATGTTGATTTTGACAAGATCGATGTAAATAACTTTAAACGAAGTGTGTGAACTCAACTGGTTGAGCCTGCCTTGAATTTTTCGATTGATTCGAATTCAGAGGAGTCATAAATATAAAAAGAAAAATAAAAAATAGTAGTAGGAGTTTCACTAACCCCCAAAAATCAATACAAAAGTAAGATTGGCAAAACGATGGTCTAGGAAAAAATAACCAGCCATAAACCACTCCTTTTCCTACTAGATATATTTTTGGCTAATATATGTACTTACATCCCCTTTTTCGCAGACACACGACATTTCTCGCCTCGCTGGCCTGATGTGACGTTCAAACATGATTTCTTTTGAACGCCTTTACAATATATATAATATAGTCGTAGTATATTGTTATGTCAGATGTTGCCTTTCCAGGATGTACAATCAAACTCTATTTACAATGACGAACAGAAACGTTTGTAAATCTCGACACCAGCGTTCACTACTCTCATACTAACAAACAACTATATAATAAAATCAAAGACTTGACCCCGTGCGCAATGGCTCACTACTAAGCAAAGGTAATTTTTGACTCTAAATGCATTTATCGTTTATGCTGTGCAAGCCTTAATGCTTAAAATTATCTTCATTTATAACATATTTCCATTCCTAAGTTAGGTTTGTACTCTGTATTCTGTGGTCAGGCACATAAACAAAAGTAACATTCGCAGAGAACAGAAATAACAACAGCAGACATTGAATTTAATTTCACGCTGAAAACAGGTAAACACGAATGACGAATGATGTGAATTCGCAAATTGAAAACATTTAACAAAGGTAATCACTCGTTCCCGGATTTTTGAGGTTTGCTCGGGTTTCCAGAGCTTTCTTTTGAATCTTTTTTGTGTACTTTTAGTCAGTAGTGAATTTCGATATTGTTTGCATTTATGCATAAAATGATGAGAAATGAAGATATGTTTTTTTTTTTCAATTTATACCCATTATATTGTACACATTGTTATTTCTAATGTCAATCCCGTGTACTTATCGAAATGCATAACAAAGATACTCAAATTCTATTTATTGGTAAATAATAAGTAATATTTTACAAGTCAGTGATTCAATAATACCTAAACACAACATTATTATGCAACTATTACCATAAACATCTCCAATAAATATTTGTTAGGAATCACCTTTTTCATGCAAGTACCTTATGAAGGAAAAACCTAAACATACTACGAGTCAGGTCGTCTTGCTGTAAATAAAATCATTCTCTAAAATCTAGAAGATATCTAATACTGAATTAAATAAACTTATTGTAACATTAATTGTTTAACGAAACAGCTTTCAATTACATGAGCTTAAATCGACTCGAAAAACCGACATCCTGTCTAAATTGGAAAGCAAAAGTACCTGAGAGGTTACTACAGGTTTTCCACTTAAGTCTTATTAACTTACCATGCCATATATGTATATATCATATAGGTAAATGTTTCCATCATGTTTTTCGGATTGCGCAAAAAAGAAACAAGTATTTAACAGGCGCACTGTGACTTTAATAACTTCGAGTGCTAAACTAGCATTATGATTGTTTAACTTAAACTTTTATTGGATAATGAGCGAAAATAATCACGACCGGCAGGATTCGTACCTGCGTATTTCTGCTACCGTTAGAACCCCTTAACAAGTGGCGCCATCAGCCGCTTAGACTGAAGTGTTTGGAAATGAGTGTTAAATTTTTTCTCTAAACTTCACAAAATAGATTAATGTTGAATAGGTTTTGAACCCACACAATTTATTTGATGTTGCTCACATTTATAATCGAACCGAGGTAGGTTTCGTTTAGAAGATAGCTAGTAATGTTAAGCAAAGGGCGACGCGGTTTGTTCTTGGATGGGTGACCTAAAAGTGGCCTTCCATTTTGGGTGCTTCCGTGTGTCGGAAGACATGTTAAATTGTAGGACCCGGCTGTTTGTCATAATACATAGGGCGTCTTGATAAACTCTCGAGAGTTGCCTACTCTCATTCGATAAGAAGAAGAAGTAATGTTAAAGTCATGAAGTTTGACGAGAGCTTATAGTAACCTCCTCAAAGGGATAGAATAACGTCTGCTTGCGGTTTTACTCCCTTTCCCAACGAATTCCACCATTGTAATCGGCTCGTTAAACTTGTATTAATTCGAGTTTCGGATGTTTTGCGTGACCAGCTCTTTCTACAGCTATTTCTAGCTATTATAATGTTAGTTAGTTCATTTCTATTTGGCAATTCAATAAGCTCGAAGGTTGGTTGTACCTGGTTTGTAGCAAACGATTTCGCAATGTTATTTGCTAATCCAATCATAGTTGACTCACGCAGAGCAGAATTCGTGGCGAAAACAACAAAAAATTGGCTTTGTGTGAATGACTGACGACGCCTCGCGGTTTGTAGTATTGTTTAATGTACGAGTGTTTCTTAAGAATTTCGTCTACTTATAACGTTTCAAAATAAACATCTTTTAGAAAAGCGTGTTAAACCTCAAATTACTATGAAATAAGGTTTTTATCATCAGACAATGCTGTAGTTAACTTGCATAGAAGTCTCCTCCTCCCCTAACGCATATTCGTATTCCTCATCACTGAGAGTCACAGAAACAGAACAATCTTCCTTCATCTGTTTCGATCTTCTGCTGTACGGAAGGTTTTATGTAGCTTGGTATAAAACATAAACATAAAAACTTTAGCCTTTATAATATTACTACATATCTGTGGTATTTTTGAGTGCATCGTCCCATCAGTCGTCAGTGAATCAGAGATCGTTAACCCATTTCCGCCCACGTGTAATTCAAACAGCCATAAAAGGATGGTGCTTAAAGTACCTCTGTACTTCCATGCTCGCTCGGGTGTACTATTTGATTTATGTTTTTGAAAACGAATGATGTGATGAGCAATAGGAGTGTCTAATGGACAGCGCTTGGCTATTTAATAGTAATCACGCTTTAGTTTAAAAAAAAGTCTTACTTTAATCTGGGTTTTTTTCAACAGAATTTTACTTAAATGCAGTGACTTTTAGAATTATAATGTCACGGCTTCCGGCTCTAGAGTTCTTTACAATGTTTTATTTGTTTGTAAATTCGCCGGCTTAATTGATTAATAATTATAACAAATTCGGTTTCGAAACAAATAAGAAACAACACGTCTCATAGATCCACACATACACAAACTTACACAATACCAAATACACAGAAACTTATATTATAAAACCCCTCTTTTAGCTCGAGGTTAATAAAAGAATGGATGCTCAAAGTACAAAATGCTTCGCTTCAAATGCTCACCCAGTTGAACTATTTAAATAACAAAAGTTGAGCATGTCGCCGACCTTTGAACAACTCTACAACTAGAAGCCTTTATAAGTTACACACACACATAAAGGTACAAGCTTCGAGTAAATAACTATGTGTACATATGTAGTGTATATGTGTGCGTAGTTATGAGTTTGTTAGAAGAGACAAGGGAGTATGTACGCCCCGCAGCTTAGCCTGGGTTTTCAAATAAAATAAATAAATTAATAATAAATAAGATTCGTGTAAAATAACACTGATGATGATGTTAATGTTATTTTGGCTTTTAGTGACATAAATATGTCGGTAAAACTATAAAAAATAATTGCTACAAAAAAGGAATAGACAAATCTTAATGGATCAGGTTTATTCCAGTTTTCTACGTTTGTTTGACATTTTGATAAATGAATGAATTGTTAAATTTGATGTAGGTACTAACTTTTTTTTTTTACATGATATATGCTTACGCTTGACTACAACTTGCCTGATGTTAAGCAACGTTATAGTCTACGATCTAGCGCGCTTGCCTAGAAGAAACCGGTTTACTCTCGACTTGAAGATCGACAAATGATAATTAATTAACTTAAATGATCATTAATTATTTAACTTCAATGATAATTAAAAATTTGATGTTATTTTTAAAGTAGTTTAGTAAGTACTTTTAAAGATCTAAGTAAACATACATACAGACAGACGCGGTAAGCGACTTTGCTTTATACCTACATACTATGTAGTGATTAACAAACTGACAGACATTTCCATAATATAAATTAGTAAGTCAGGATGTACATAATATGTATACAGTATTATTCTACAGTACATTCAGCCGAGCAAATTATTTAAATGAACGTTGGCGTAATGTTATTTCTATGTATCGCCTTTGTCTAGTTTTTGTAGACCATTTAACTGTAAACCTAATGATCCGTAGTTTAGCTCAGCCCACGCCTTTGGGTTCTTTTGAGACGCTAAAAACTGTTATTTTAATGATTAACGCTAACCTAGTTTCTATGGCTATACTTCAATGTTTTTGTTAGTAATTAATAAACGTCTTTCTTAAGTTATGAAGTGACATTTTGACTAGTATCTGTGGGACAAATACCACTTTAATTTTGTATCCTAGAACTAGCTGTGCGCGCGACTTCGTCCGCGTGGAATAGTTATTTTGGGCATCATATTTATTTTTGCAAACAACCTCTTCAGCTTTATAAATTATAGTTGTTACCCACGACTTGAACCGTTTTCGCAGCGCACGCAACGAAGGCCCTCAAAGATTAATAATTTTCCCCGTTTTTTTCCACATTTTCCATTGTTTTTTCGCTCCTATTAGTTGCAGCGTGTTGTTATATAGCCTAAAGCCTTCCTCGATAAATGGTCTATTCAACACAAACATATTTTTTCAATTCGCACCAGTAGTTCCTGAGATTAGCGCGTTCAAACAAACAAACTCTTCAGCTTTATAATATTGCTATAGATTAAAACAAAAAACAAATAATTAAAAAGAAACTTTACATAGTACTCAAAAGCTAAATAAGATAAGAGGTTTTTAAAACGACGACTGGCCTTTACCATACCATATCATATAACATATTCGAGTGTTTATCTAAACTTTGTTTATCTAACTAAAAAAACAACTTAATATAAGCTTGAAACGGCACGCAATTTGACTTGCAAAATGTGATTATTCAGTTCCACTAATGCACTTGAGCATTAGAATGTAAGTGGAAGAAAAGCCGGCGCAAGGTTACACTTACTACGGTTGCCACGCGTCACTATTACGCATGTAACATTCACATTGTAGCAGTGTTAAAGTATGTGTTGCTACGCAGCACGACCGAGTGAGTGAAGCGAGTGAAGTGTCTCTGCATTTATGAGTAATCACACTATCACGCCTAGACTTATGTCAATGTGCGTAAGTTTGCTCCCTCTTCACGGTTATACGACAGGTCCGATTTGGATAAAACTTCGGTAAGAATGTAGATTAAACACCGGATGACACACAGGCTATTTGTCATCCCGGACTTAAGGTTTTTTGCATGCCCTACTAGCCCTACAAACGTGGTACATCGTCATACATCAGGCAAATTATGAACAAGTGTGAGCATATATGATATAAATAATAATGTTACTATGTGTGTGTAGGTCCTGTTTGTTCACAACACATAGAAATCGTTGAGCCATGTCAAAGGTCCCTGAGGCGGTTTCACACTAGTTTGCCATTCTCATACGAAACTTAGTATATTTGTTGATCTTGTTCTCCCGTACAGGGTCCATATGCACGTATGTATATAAATATATGTATTGTAAGTATCCGTTTATAACCATTTATGGGTTATCTGCAGTAGCATAGTTTTATGTCAATTAAAATTTAGTTTCAAGAGTTTTGAAATACCTTGGGGATCTCTGACATTTCATCCAATCGACATTTGCTTGAATTGAATTTTGAAATAATTATTTATTTCAGTGTTTGAGGGATCCACACGGAACTTCTTTTGAAAGAAAAAAAACATATATTTTAAGCATATGTGTTAAGTTTACAGTTCGCATTAGGTACCAGTTTAAAATGTGGTCATTCTCCATGCAACGCTAGACGGCAAGTTTCAATTTCGCAACATTGCGGTCTTGAAAACGCAGATCGAATAGCAAATATTTCGCGGGCTTGTGTAAAATGGCCGGTAGCCTACTTCTCAGGTCACATGTGTTTATTACATTTATATTCTGAGCGAGTCTCAATCTTGCAGTTAGTTTATCTGGTTTGAACTAAATAGTATATGAAAAGTTGGTATAATAAGTACCATCAGTTATGACATAGGTAGTTTGTTTGTATAATAAGTATGTATTTACAAAAAAAACTATATATGTATTATATCCGTTATCTAGTACCCATGATACAAGCGCAAGCTTAGTAGTTATGGGTCTAGATGGCGCTGTGTGATATGTCCTGAAATATTTATTTGTTTAGTATAGAATGTAATGCCTAGACGACATTAAGATATGGACGAAGCTAAGCTACCCGCTTCCAATAAAAGAAGCAGCATGGGATCGCAAGAAGATTTGGTAACTGACCTCCGAACTTTAAATTTAATATGTACCAAGGCATATAAGTCTGACTATTTTAGTCGAACATGTTTGTAACCAACAATAACGGGATCGTAAAACAGCCTTTTTTCCTTCGAACTTCAATATTAAGATGGCACCCGATGATGAACTAAATAGTATGATGTATTAGTAAAAATATTAATTATATTATGTATTATAGTCACGAGTTCATAAGATTAAAACTGGCCTGTTAGCTTAGTTGGCAGTGGCTCTGCCTTCTAATCTAGGGTTCGATTCCCGCGTGACACAAGTATTTATGCATTTTAAAATGTATAATTACTTGTGTTGAGTCTGATCGTTTGTATGTATAATAAGTATGTATTTACAAAAGAAAAGTATATAAGTATTATATCCGTTATCTAGTACCCACGACACAAGCGTTTGCTTAGTGTGGGGCTAGATGGCGCTGTGTGCAATGTCCCGGAATATTTATTTATTTTATTTATTTATTTAAAATAAAACAAACATCTCAAACTTAAACATTTGTCATGAGTATTTCCTGGCTATACTCAAGAACGGCTGAAAATTGGTTAGCTTAGAACCAGAAGAGACTTTTTATCCCGTTCATTTTTATCTTTTTTTTTAAATTGAATTGAAAAAAATCCAAAATCTGCTTTTTTATTGCCTCTAAGGCGAAACATAGTTCGCCGGATCAGCTAGTTTATTATAAATAGTATATTATTAAGTTATTGACTATATAATTTTTATTTTTTTTGGTGTGTTTAATTTAATTTAATGCAAATAAAACTTTAATGTAATTTAAATTCAAAGTTGCCATGTCCTACACTGTCACTGGTATAAAATATAACATGTAGATAGTTACAAAACAATTTTTTCTAATTAAAAATAAAAACTTAACTAATTAATACCTAACTTATAAACTAAACTAACTACTTATGTAAATATTGATTTTGATGGTGGTTTTGTTAAGTTTCAGAGGTTTGCGATGAATTAACGCTTCATTAGTAAAATCATAAAAACCAAAGTTTGTATGTACCTTAGTATGAACTTATATTATATCTTTTCTAACTAATAAACTAAACTAATTAAATTCGAAAGAATCATTACGTAACGGAGATAGATAAAAAGTCTTGGTCGACAAATAGGCTGCTTACATAAATACCCCCGATTAACTTGGAAATCCAAGCACGAAGTGAACTCAACTAAACTTACTATTAAAAAAAAATGTTTAAATTTGTATTTTTTATTGTATGTCTTGAATCTATCTGAATGAAAGTTGATTTACATAATATGTTGATAGATACATACCTTTAAGACTCTTGATGAATCTTAAACACTTTTATACCCAATTAACTTGCAAGATTGACACTAGTAGCAACTTTGCGTGGTTGTGTAAAACGCTAGCCCAGTTCTCACCGGTCACCTTTACATTTATATTCCGAGTACGTCTTAATCTTGCAGACATGTTATCTGGTATCGAGTCGATTGTGCGATCTGTATGCACGCGACCGATGCACACTGCACTGCGGTGCTAAAACGAGAGTAGCTGATTTGCCTGTTGATTTCAGAAAAGATACTTTAAAAAACATCTTTTGTGTATATTCCTTATGAAATATGATTGTACTGTTATGTGTCCATAATAAATAAATAAATATTTCAGGACATCACATATCACACAGCGCCATCTAGCCCCATATTAAAGTTACGCTTGTATCATGGGTACTAGATAACGGATATAATACATATATACTTTTCTTTTGTAAATACATACTTAATATACATAGAAACGACCAGACTCAACACAAGTAATAACAAATTTTAATAGGCATTCATAATTACTTGTGTTATGCGGGAATCGAACTCACACCCCTAGACTAAGGGAGAGCCTCTACCAACTAAGCTAACAGAGCAGTCACATAATAGTTACTAATCTGTGAATAAAAAAGCACATTTATTGCTACAAAGCTAGATTACTAGATTTTTTTACGTTGAAGCGCTCTGTAGTTAAACAAGAACCTATGTCAAAGAAAAATAGATAAATAAGGAAAAGAGGTTATTTACTAGGTGTTTCAAAGGTTTGCTCTTGATCTCAAACTGCGTCATGGTGCAAACTAAGGTTCATGGGATTACCTTTTATAATTATTATTTTTTATACCATTTTATATTTCTATTCATTTCATAAAGTTAGCTCGTGTGTGACTAAAACACCTTTTAGTTCACATGCTTATAAAAGACCTTCTTGAAAACAGTACTTTGTAATTGCATAGTAATTGACTAGGTAGAACAAGTTACTAATAAGCCAGAAGATTATAATACCTCGTGTTAATGCTCCATTGTTCTAAAACCTGCACTCCTACAAATTATTGACACTATAGAAACGTAACTGAGCTACTAAAATCCTTCCACTACATAAAATAAAAATAAATAAAAAGTTTATTTGACTATTTACAATTTAATAAACTTAACATTAGGTTTAATTGGACCATGGACTCTGGACCGTGGAGATGGTCAACCGCCGTTGCCGCGGTTGATTTAGTGAGCGAGGCAACCCTTTAGGGGCCAACTACAACCAATCATACGGCTATTTCCGGCAATGTAACCAATCACGATCAATGTTCGTGGTGTGTGGGAGAGATGTGGAAACATCGCTCGCAACAATTCGCAATCTTCGCGACATTTGCAAGGAGTTACAATTCTATAGTAGATATAAATAAGTTATTCATTGTTGTACTGCGAGGTGTTGCAGCCATTCTTGGCTTTATTAAAAATTGCAACAAATAACAACACAATTTCTCAAGCTGCGACGCGGCCGTCGCCGTCACTCCTCAGTTATTCATGGTGAGGGGTTACCAAGCTGTACCTTTTTGGTTTTGTAGCAAGGTTCTTTTATTTACCTATACTGTCCCACTCTTACGAGGTTAAGATGATGGATTATACAATATGATTGTTTGTCCTTATTTACAACTAACTAGATAAACTATGTTGCGAAGTAATTAAGAAGGGGTTTTTAACGTAGCTTTCGTTGACGCGAAGCCCAAATTTCTCTTGAAACACCACGGGTCACAATTACTATTTCATAATTTCTGTGGCAAAGTAATATTGAAACATTGTTAAGTAGCACTTGTGGTTCTTACGTATACAGAACTTACTTCCCCAGCGGATTACCTATGTGGTGAATAAAAAATGATATTTTTTATTGCGACTTAGTTACACATGTACATTCATATCGATTTTTATTGGATATGTCGGCGCTGTACCTTTTACGACGAGCAGACAGTACCTAAATTGAACACATCATTCGACCCACTCGAAGTCATATTTTGAAACAGTTAGGTAGGTAACTGCTTATTTAAAATAATTGTAATTTCAAGTGTTCTCTGTAATAAGTCGAAGTTCCGAGTTACGAAGGTACTTGCCAAGTTTCCAACAGTTCAGCGGAGTTGGATAATATTTCAGACAAAGCTTTTTGTAAGGACTTGGTGGGTTTGACAGCCCTTCACGGATCACTCGTCACATATTTATTATGAACTAGTGGACGCCCGCGGTGTCGCTCGTATTATTTCAGGATAAAAAGTAACCCATGACATTCCTAATCTAAGTCCTCATACTACCAACATACCAAAAATCATGATGATCCGTTAAGTCGTATATTTGTAATACTGTATAGTTATATATGTGCGATTGTATGAATAATGTGATTATTTAATTATATAATTTGACATGTAAATTTTCATAATTTATCAATAAAAAATCTGAATCTGAATCGTCTTTGCGTGATGAGTCGTTTTAAATAAACAGAGACTTATAAATTGACAAAAAATCGAAAACTGCTGAAACGTGATACGAATTATCGATTTAAAGTATACCTAAACATATTTTTTTCGAATAGGTATCTTCTATGTACAGATTTTTGACCCTCTTAAGCATTAAGTATTATATGACTATAGATAGATATGTTGCGGATATTGGAATAAATAAGGTTTAGGTGAGACTGATTGATTGAGGTCTGAAATTTTAGATCTTTCTATTTGTCTAGGACAAGCTTTTTTGTGTGTACTTAATGGCACCTGTCTGGGTCAGCTTAATTCAATTTTTATATACTTTCTGCTAACCGTTAGTTTATTCTATTGTACGTAATAATGAACCAAAGAATTATAGATATTGCAAGTTTAAAAAGAATAGCATACCATTCTATAAAATACTGACTAAATATAGCAATACTAGGTAAAAGAAAACCTTTTTTAGCACGCAAATATTATTATAAATTTTGTCGTGTTTTACTGTAATAGCTGCAAATATAAAAAGTTACTGTGGCAATATAACAAATCCACAAAAAGCTGCGAAGCGTTCCGCAAAACGCCTCATATTTATGTGGCTGTAAAAAAACCGGATGTAAAATTAGTACACTTTGTGAATACAAAACGCTTGAAATCGTGTCACCTGAGTCGTAACTACTAGTGGGGTAACCAAGCTCGATGTGTTTTACGAGATATTCCTATTGTTCCTTACATTGTATCGATTATAGAGAGCTCAAATAAAAATGTTGTAACCAAAATATTCTTACATATACTAAGGAAGTGAGGTTTTAGAGTTAAGCAATGAATCAACAGTTATAAAGTGCTACAATTTATGAAAGTAAATCATTGATTTCTAAGACAATTATTTAAATTGTGTACCATATACCATACCATATATTCAAAGTAGTCTGTGTTCATTTTTATCAAAAACATATTATATCTTTTTACATTGGCCATAATACGTTGTTAATATACTACGTCAACAACATAAATAGCATGAGAACAATACATATTATCATAATAATATAAATCTTATTTTGGGCGCTTCCGTGGGTCGGATGACACGTTAAATAGTAGGTCTCCGCTGTTTGTCTTGTACGGCAGTCGTTAAGCCATGTCAGAGGCCTTTAGGGCGGCTTGATAAACTCTCGACACCAGAGTTGGCTCCACTCTCATACGATAAGAAGAAGAAGAATCTTAGAAGAAATCTTTTACCTCTGATTTTAGTCACATCCCGTACCCACCATAAAGGCAGTTCACTCTGCATCCTCTGCCTGCCAATATACCCCGCTCTGCGCAATTTATTCCTACTATTGGATTTCCTCCATCGAATACCACCCAGCTTGAATATTTATGAAGCCAACTTTTGTTACATTAAACCTTATTAAAGCATGTCTACCGAATTTATGGATCGGAAATTGTAATAGAAAATTAACAGCGACAATAAACGGAAAGCTATATTCGGAAGTTTCTAGAATTACTGGGTTGAGTCGTCCCAACTTCTTGGCTTGTCGTTCAGCTCTGTGAACACTCTCTAAGGGCCAATTATGACAGCTGCTCTAACTTTATTCCGATCCCGAGATTCCACGAAAATAACTTCAAAGTTATCTATGTAAGTTTCGAGTTTTAGCGACTTGACAGTTGATATCACAACCGTGCATTGTGATACCGAACTTAAGTGCTGGGTATAGTTAGTAGTGATGATAATGATACTGAGTAAGCAACCTTCACCGTGGACCATACTGATGAAGGGGGGCTGTGGGACTCCCTGCCTGACTCTCTGTTCCCCACGCACTATAATCCAGCGATCTTCAAAGCGAGAGTAAATCGGTTCTTATCGGGTAAGCACGCTCCATCTTAGGCCATAGGCTTTGCTTGCTATCAGGTAAACTATAGCTAAGTGCAAATCCGTTCAAGTAAAAAAAAAATACCACTAACAATCAAATGGATTATGGCCAAATGCTAACCCTTTAGTATGAAAAACTATAAATATTGTTAGGCATAAAAGTCGTAGAGGCATATCAGAATTCCAAAGGTCAGTTCTAAAACTGAAAACAGTTAATTACAAATTATGTATGTACTTGTGTATTATGTAATTATGTATGTAAACCAATTATCACCTAATTTCCACATAAACCCCAATCAGCGCATTATTTCTGTGTCATTCAATGTCAATACCAGCATTTAAATTACCATAACCCACTTTATATCAATCAGTGTTAATCATTCACAATTTCGAAAATTAAGGTGACACAGTTTTAAAGTTCACAGAAAAATCTTCAAATATTTGCTTGACATTGGGTGAGATTATCTTATCGTTTTACGCTTAGTAAGGATAGTATGTTTGCCTCATAAAAGGCCGTTGAAAATTTTGTTGTTAAAGTGAATCTTATTGGAAAGTATTAAGAGTTAACAGTTAAATTTAAAAAATAAGAATCCAGTATTTGGAGGCTAATATAATCTGAGCTCTAGCAAGTATGACACTCGTTGAATCCGAAGTCCATCTTATACTAGCATTTGAGTGTGGGGCCCGTCCAAACTAGTTTCAATGTGGCGGTGACACGGCGCAGCTCCACCCAATAAGTTACTGATTTCTAACGACATCACTAACGTAGACATGCTATTATGGCAAAAAACATCCAAGTTATGTTAAGCTACATGATAGGTCTGTTACAAATATTACGCGATGTATCTGCTTGCTGATTGATTTATCTCTAACACACGCGTAATAAGTTGCTGGTTCGTTCTCAGAGTAAAGTTAGTATGGTTGACTAAACGATTTATACCAAGGGTGTGTCGTATTTCCTCATGGCTGATTGTCGTGACTCCCCTGCAAAATTAATTCGTTAGGGGAGTTTTCTTTGGCAGATAAGTCGTGTTGGTCGCTCAGATCCTTCCACGGAAGACACATGTCCTGGGAAACTGTGGTCCTCAAACATGTTGGTTTCCTCACGATGTTTTCCTTTACCGCTAAGCAAATGCAAATCGAGTGAACTGTAACAAATAGCATACCAAGGTGATATGATATTTTTTGCAGTTGACACTCAGTATATGCTACCACTAGGTGGATAAAGCGTGTAGTATTCTACTTAGAGCACCAGTTCGAAGGGCACCTGCGTGAATAACACCTCGCCTTAAGCTGACTACTGGCACTCGTAATGAGACTGCCAAAACATTCCGACATTCATATTCATTTATTTTTGTGAAGCCTATAAAGATAAGGGCAAGTCTCTGGGTTATTTTCCCTACACTGTGTCTATACCTATATGATTTCCAAATAGCCATTGATACCTATCTGAGATTGCCAATGGCCTCCTTGACATTATCAGTGACTCTTTTATTTTACTTGTTAGATAATTCCAGTGATTCAGACTATTAAATTGAAGGTTGTGGTGACATCATGTAGTAAATGGTGAATTCGTGTAAGGCAAGAAGACTATAGCAATATACAATTACATATGTACGAGTATATATTCATTGTTGTAAATAGTTATGTATAATTTTTATAAAGTTGACTGTTATTTAGGTAATAAATATTTGTGTGGTGGCTAATGCTGTCGTTCTTTGATATAAAATCAAAACTTTGTGAGAAAAACGTAGTGTCGTTAATAAGTGTAATTTAAGCAGATAACATCAGAATTTTATTTATCTATCTAAGTCTTTATGACACAAAAGTAAGGCAATACTCAGCATTTAGTGAAATAATAACCTAAGGCACATTTTATAAAGATAAAATTAACTAATCTACAGAATTTGGTTTTCGCTTTCCTCAACCTCTAACCGTTTATGTGCATTTGTCGTGACTAAAAAAATACGTAAACAAACACAAATAGCCAAACTTTCACCTTTACTTAGCTGCCCAAAGCAGTTAAGTGTCAGTTGTTATAAACATTGACATAAAACAGTAAAGGACCGGTCTAAACGCACAACTTTGCTAGCTAACGGAACACTTTCATTTTCAAATAAACTGTATATCACGGATGTATGCCGCATTTGGAACCCATCTGTACCCGATGTTCCACACATTCGTTTTTCACTCGGAAACGAAATGTAACAAACATCATCACCAAACCAATCGAAGACGTCAAAATTGTCATCTTTTAACCAATGACAGTCATCAACCAAGTGTTTTATTTTACGATTGGAGTTTCGTATCTAGTGAAAACGTTCCGATTTTGTGAAACTCCCTCCTGACTGGCGTTTTGTTTCCGAGTGATAAGATAACATGTAACAACTCTTGTGAAAGACCCTAACTGTGTTGATTTATAATTTCAACGTGTACTGTATTAGCAAGCTCTGTCTTCAGCTGTGCTATGTCAATGATTATGACATAGTGACCTAGTGACATAGACCCACGCAACTAAACCGACCTGTTCCACTGCTTTCTGATTAATTGGACTTACTTTAACTTGAAATATACGTTTTGTAGGTAAAAAACTGATTGTAATGAAGTTGATATGTATGTATTAGTTTAATTTGAACATTCAATTTATTGTATTTTATTGTACTGAACTTTGAGGGTACGTAAAACTTTCAACATTCATATTTACCAATTTGTTATGAGGGGTTAAAACGGCAAATCAAGTTAAGATAAACACATATCGAGCTAATATTACCACATTTCTAACAAGAATAATTTGTTCTAAGATAAGTAAATAACATAATGTTACTCATATTTATGTGCTACTTTCCGTTGTGAATCTGGAAAGGTACAAAGATATTAATAACTTTCATTTTGCGAGAAAATTTTGTGCCCTCACAAGGGAATCCCCATGTCAAAAGAATTATATTTAGACTAGAAGTTTGATAAAGGTTTAGATAGTAATATGGATTTGCAGACAAAATTGGATATATTTCAGAACCTTTTAGCTTGAAAATTCATCATTTCATTTAACAAGATACAAAAAAACGTATCTATGAACATGTAAGTAAACACACACACATAATAATTTAATCTTTATAGAACCTATATTAGTGGGATTAAGTAATTTGTTCGTTTTATCCTGGATTAACGTGAGATGCACTTCAGGGCTTTGCTAGTTTTATAGTCTATAATTAATTTGTATATTGAATCCGTAGGTAGAATACATTATTTTCGTAGTGAATTTCACTTCACTGTAACGATTTGACTTTGGATTAATATAAATATTTTTATTTGTCCCGGATAAACAGAGACAAAACCGTATAACACAATAGCTGTCAGTGTTTTTCGTCTTTGTCCGGACCGAACAGTATTATTACGTCTAAATGAACGTGATTATTTATGATATTGTATAAATGCAAATAGAAAGTGTTTTGTCATCAGTGGAAAGTTCTTTCATTGATCATTCTTTGGCATTTGACGCGCAAGCATAAATAGGCCTATAAAATGTAGCGCGCCACTAATATGCCACAAGGCTATTTTGTCATTAATTTCCATAGAGCCAAGTATAGAATCGACTGCCAAATAGCCCTGTCGGATAGCAATAATAAAGTTTATCGTTTTATACGTTTACGACACAAAATGACGGCGGCCACTCATTACGTTGCAAACTTTTATTAGGAAAAGGGAAAAAGTTTGATAATGTGGATAAAGAAGGTTACTTTACTGGTAACTAACAAAAACAACTTTTATGAGCAGTTTTAGTACATTTACAAATAACTTTTATACGCCTTTTGGAAATTGGGTTTTAAATTAACATACGAAATAGGAGTAAACATATCGAACAAACTTTTCTAATGATCATTCAATGTTTACTGAAATACTAGAAGTAGAGAAAAAAATAGTCATTTTTTTCATTTTGTCTATATGTTGTCTTCTGTATACAATTATATATAGAAATCGGTATGATTTGTCTATGTAAAGTGTGTTTGTTGGTCTGCTCCTTTTCACACTACTACGAAGTGACGGATCATCGTGATTTATGGTATGGTTATAGTTAAACTTCCTGAAAGTGTAGGCTACTTTTTATCCAGAAACAAAACTAGCGAAGCTGCGGGCGTTCACATATACATATATATTATATATATGTATGAGAAATCCAATAACCTGCTCCTGTAAGCATAGTCCAGATACAAAGTCTACATGTTTTTAATACAAGCGTAATCATCGCTATGCCATTCTTCTATGTACGGTATCACCCGTGAATGGGCGAGCGTCGCACGCTCCACATGCCACAATGTGCACTTATGTACATTGTACATAGATAATACATAGATATAATACCTCTATGATGAGCCCTAACTGTCACAACGGCATGTAATGGCTGATCAGAAGCGCTCTGGGAACAATTGTGTCGTATAGTTTTACGGAGCAGATAGTAGATAGATTATGTTGTAGTAGTTTATAGCTATCAATGTGCATACATAGTATGTTATATATTCGAGGCAATAGATTAATGTATGAATTTAATAAAATCAGTAAACTTTTTACCATATTCACCTGCGAGCAAACAGCTACAAATGATAAAAAGAAAAACTTGTATTTGTAAGATAATTTTAGAGATTATATGTAGATATTGTATTATTCAACTATCTTACTTTACTTTGAACATGTATAAATTAGTGGTTGATCACCTTTTTGTTTATTTCTCACACCAACAGTTCTTTTACTCATCGATTTAGGATTTAGGTAAGTAATTATAATGGTACGTATTATATATAGGTATATTTAGCTATAATCTATATTTTCAGTGGAGCTATCTCTAGAAGCAATAATTTCCTCTGTCAAAGTGTCTCGACAACATAGATTTGGGTCCATTATTCCTTTTGATTTGCTTAGGAGCGAGAAAGTGCCTGACAAAGCCTGAGTGGGCCGACGAATGGGCTGCCATAGCTGTGCTTTCGACAGAGGAACGAGTTTTTCATTACTCAGTTACAACACCACTATTGATATGCATTTATTTTGACTCAAGGAATGTACCAGAGATAACTTTACTCTGTAGGTATGTACCTATGTATATGTTTTAAAACTAATGAGATTATGGTATATTTATACCCGTAGTTTATTATCTTTTATGATGCTCTAAGTATGATTGTGAAAGAATATGGTAGAAACGAAAAATCCAAATTATTTCATGAACTTCAAAATATTTTGTTTTACAATTATTATTATTTTTATTGTTTTTGTTACCTGATTTTGTCTTGTTTTTATTTAGGTTGACACTTGACACAACGAAAAGTATTATTATAATTAATATCCTTATTGTGAAAATCCTAATCGTACATTAGGTATATAATTTAGGCTCGACCCAAAATAAGCTTCTATTCAATAACGGTTAATTAAAACCTACTAACTATTAATAGTACAACTAACCTTGCCAAATTAAGCTCGCCATTGTCCAGTCCACTTCATGAAGCCGCCATTATGTGTCACCGCAGCATTACAGCGATAGCAACTGGTTACTAAATCCATAATGGTAGTCAGTACACGGTTC
Source organism: Macaria liturata (assembly GCA_964023185.1). NCBI lineage: Eukaryota > Metazoa > Arthropoda > Insecta > Lepidoptera > Geometridae > Macaria > Macaria liturata. The sequence goes on along the minus strand of OZ026816.1, from coordinate 3,047,635 downwards.
ACTAGAACTTACATGAATCGTAGAGAGAAAAATTTGATACAAACAACATTCTTATTTTTCCGAATAATTGAGAGTGGGCAGTGAATAGCAACTCTGGTGTCGAGAGTTTATCAAGCCGCCGTAAGGGCCTATGACATGGCTTAGATACAATAATAATAATTAAGCAATAATGTTATCTATACTAATATTATAAAGCTGAAGAGTTTGTTTGTTTGTTTGAACGCGCTATTCTTAGGAACTACTGGTGCGAATTGAAAAATTCTCTTTGTGTTGAATAGACCATTTATCGACGAAGGCTTTAGGCTATATCTATACTAAAATTATAAAGCTGAAGAGTTTGTTTGTTTGTTTGTTTGTTTGAACGCGCTAATCTCAGGAACTACTTGAAAAATTATTTTTGTGTTGAATAGACCATTTATCGAGGAAGGCTTTAGGCTATAGAACATCACGCTGCAACTAATAGAAGCGAAGAAACAATGGAAAATGTGGAAAAACGGAGAAAATGATTCATTTTTGAGGGCTTCTGTTGCGTGCGCTGCGAAAACGGTTCAAGTCGTGGGTAACAGCTATAATTTATATAACTGAAGAAGTTGTTTTGCAAAAATAAATATGATGCCCAAAATAACTATTCCACGCGGACGAAGTCGCGAGCACAGCTAGTAGGCTATAAGCATCCTCTATCTTGGATCATAGTGTCGATTGTGCAGTAGTCGCCACACTGTTTAATGTAAATACAATCCGTTAAAAGAGTTTTTACTATATCCATATTGACAACTTTTATTCTGTTTTTCAAATTCGTTTCAAAGATTAGCTCAGTGCGGGTCGACGAACCACTTGTATGTACTAGCTATTTGTATTTTGCTAATATAATAAAATAAAGAAAAATAAATATAGTATATAATTTCGTAGAACAAAACAGTGTTGATATGTTAAAACGCCTTAAAAAGGGTTTGTATAAGTAATTAATTGTATTATGTATGTAAAATAATCGAAATAATAACAGCTAAACCTAATAGCTGAATAAATATAATATTTAGAGTATTATACTAAGTACCTAATAACTTGCCATTACAGTAACTATGCTGGTTAGATTATTCACGTAAATACGTGGCATAAACCCTAATTAGGCGCTTAATGGCTAATCTATGTGGACTGGCATGTTTGGGTCGTTCTGACACCTCGTGTTATTTCATTTAGTGTTCGGTGGCTTGTGAATTTGTTAGTTGAAAAAGCCATTTTGTTTATTTGACGGCAAAGATTTATATTATGGGACTGTAATGTGGTAGGTTGGTATCTGTGTTTTTAGGTGCACTTATGATTGTGATGAAATATGAGTTTTTATGTAGGTTAGGCCCGAAAAATATTAAAAAAAAACATTCAAGTTGAATATTTAGTTAAAGGTCGCTAAAATGGCAGGCAGCTTTCGTGTAACTCGTGAACAATTCACTGCTCATGTAAAAAAATCTGTTCACCTAACACATGTTCTGTTAACTTTAGGAATACACGTAGGGAATCGTTTAAATAAATTTTTGCTCCGTTAGCTCAGTTGGTAGTGGCTCTGCCTTCTAATCTAGGGGTGCGGGTTCGATTCCCGCATAACACAAGTAATTATGAATATTAAAATTTGTAATTACTTGTGTTGAGTCTGGTCGTTTCTATGTATAATAAGTATGTATTTACAAAAGAAAAGTATATATGTATTATATCCGTTATCTAGTACCCATGATACAAGCGTAAGTTTAGTATGGGGCTAGATGGCGCTGTGTGATATGTCCTGAAATATTTATTTTATTTATTTATTTTACTTAATATAAAACAAACAGTAACATAAAACAACAAAGTCGATATGTCAGAATAATATTTATTTATTTACCATATAACACAAAGTTAGACAGCATAGTTGCATACACCACATTTCTTTCAAAGTGCTCGTAACATTAAATCGACAATGTTGCCATATACGGGGATTTAATGAAAGTCAAGCGACGTGGCGTTAAACCCTCGCGAGCACAGATTTATAAGGATTTCCCAGACGAGATTACTTGTGTACACAGATTACTGAGATTTAGGACACGAGACACAATTTATGCTTCATTTAAGAATAATTGCGTGTTTTTAAAAACACAATTAGAGTTATTTTAAAATTAAAGTTTGTATCAGAGTGGCCTACTCTAGTGTCAAACACCTCTAATCTATTGTGACTTTAACAACTGACGTACTATCTAAAACAGCCGATTTTTGTGTATGTAGATATTAGAAGCACAACGTTAAAATTTGATAATATATCATATGATCATCATTTTTTAAATATCTTGGACACGAATGATTAGTTATTTAAACCCCTATCGTGCCAGACAATCTCTGATTTAATAAACACTTCAACTCCGACTCGTCGTAACCTTTTCCACTAAACAATGAAAGAAAAGGGTAGCATTAGCAAGCAATGCAATAGAAACTGAGCAGATTCAATAAATATACGAAAAAGGAAATTAAATTCCGGGCGGAGGGCTGTCAAATACTACTTCTTGCTGAACAATAAAACGTTGAAAACCGGAGCCAGTTGATTCTGAAGAAATCTCATTAAATGCTGCATTGGGACTGATTACCAACTGACAGCCTTAGGAAGGCGGAGCGACTCTCACACCTTCGGACAGAAATTATTTGATAAGGTGGCGCTATAACACTGCTCTGTTACCTTAGTTGGTAGTGACTCTGCCTTCTAATCTAGGGGTGCGTGTTCGATTCCCGAATGACACAAGTAATTATAAATATTAAAATTTGTAATTAATTGTGTTGAGTCTGGTCGTTTGTATGTATAATAAGTATGTATTTACAAAAGAAGAGTATATAAGTATTGTATCTGTTATCTCGTACCCATGATACAAGCGTAAGCTTAGAATGGGGCTAGATGGCGCTGTGGGATATGTCCTGAAATATTTATTTATTTATATGCAATGTTCCAGAATATCTAGAGAGTTAAAACTGAATGTAAATTTGTTTTTAAGCGTTTGTGAATATTATGTGTGTTGAACCGAATAAGGATACCTTCGGGGTAGTAACAATAACAGTTCAAATTATTTTATTTAATAGCGAACACAACGTCTGCAAATCAGTTTATTAATTGTTAAGATTATTATCATAAATACATTTGAGGAGACAAAATTCTCGTCCAATACAATGATTATAATCAAAATATTAATTTATTCAAAAATACGTCACTTTCTGCTTACGTATATTACATTAATGCTTACAATACATAGTATTTTATACCTACTAGCCGTCAAGTTTTCAATGTAAGCAAGCTGCTCCACTACAGCAAGCCCAGTACCATTGGGTCGGGGACGTGGACCGAATTCTGATGCTGCCTCGAGCTGGATATTGCTGATAAAATCTAAAATGCCTCCACTTAATGGCTTTATACCATAAATCCAGCGAACGTCCAACGATTTCAATCCACTTCCACGTTACAGGAAAGGTAAAATACTTATGTAGATTTTATTGGAAAAATTACTGTATATTTTTGCATGTTTCTTATCTTTTATCCAATATTACTTACTAAATAAACCGTTGACCACTTTCAAACGAACTTACTTACTTTTATTGCGAGAATATGACTGATTTTGAATGTGAAACAATTTAATTGCCCACGTATGCGACTTACGTAACATACCGAAAATATGTACTTCTTTTTTTTACTTCGATGTTATGCTTAATGTTTTGTTCTCCTTACGCTAGGAATGTAAGTAGATTATTATGAAAATCGTTCCTGTACCACAGAATACATAATACAACCTGTACTTAAGAAATGGAATAAAAGAGAAGTACAAGAGTCGTAGCACCAGCTACGTTCGTAGTGCTACGCCAGCAAAGAAAGACTTCAACGGGCGCCTGCTACGCAGCTACGAGATTACACAAAACAAAATTAAAATACATAAACTACACAAATACCACTGAATAACTAAATTAAACCTTTTACAAAAAGTACTTTTATCTTCGCTTGTACAGGGTGTGCTATGAATAAGATACTAAATGATTGTGTTAATATTATTTCAGATGTGTTTTTTTAATTGACATTTGTTATCATATGTTTGGGAGGTATTCTTAGCAGGACTAAAATAACATTTATAATATTTTTCTAGGATGTACATTACATAAATTGTTTCAGAAAATATTCATAGAATAAAATATCTCATTATTATACAGTCGTCGCTAAAAGAGCACCCTGTATTCCGGCAGGTTAAAAACGAAACAATTTGTAACAGTTGAAGTTAGGTACTCGGATTCTTTACTTCCTTCAGAATTTTAAAACAATTTGGAGCAGAGGAGAGCACAGAAATAATTTCAAGAATGAATCCCTAAATGGTTCCTTTTGTTTAGCTTTCGTTTTTGTTTAAGATTTTTGCGCTGAATATTTTTGATGGTGGCTTACCTTTTTGTAATGAGATCACTGTACAGAGGTGCTGGATAATAACACATTGTTATTTATCAACGCATTTATAACAAACGAAAGCCCATTGAAAATTTGTTACAATATAATTAATTTTGACTTTGAGTTAAAACTCTTACTGGGTAAAACTTACACTTCATATACCAAATATCATTTATTTTCCCAAATAACCCTATAGAAGTATTATTATATACCATGTTGACTTTCCTCTATCTTGTTCTATGTTTGTTCAGGTGTGAATAATCCTTTTTTCGATTCACCCTTTTCTTTTATATCACAAATTAGTCCTTTGTAGTATTTGCCCTTTGTGCTCTGACCTGAAACAGAAGGTACTGAAGGAAGTACTATTTACAGAGATTAGATAGAAAAATGAAAAAGAAAAGTGGGAAAACAGTAAGTGGGTAACTGTTTTTGCTATTTTTATAACCTTTACAAATCCCATATTTAATAGATATTGTATATTTTTGTTGTTTAATTAAAATTGAAATGACAATAATTTTACAGCAATCACCATTATTTAGCAGAAGAAAAAAAAAGATAGTGTTCGCGACACTTAAATTTTAATCAGATCAAAAAAATAATGATTTTGTTATATTGTTTTTTTTTTTATTATAATATTGAACTTTCCGTGTATGTTTATTATGGTATCAGTTTGCGATTGTTACTTAAAATAGTTGCTTATGCTTATACTCTGTCAATATCGGCAGTTAACCTAAGTATTAACGTTTCCGAGCAGAAAAGATACGACTTTTTTCCGCTGACTTGTGCTGAGTAAAAAGCTTGTTATTTTCACAGGCGTCAAACCCCAAGTTGTGATTTCGTGATTTATAATATGTTCGCTGAAATTGTCCCAATCGCGGCTCGTCACATTTTACTGACTGCGGAATATTTTTATAAGCACTTTTATATAGAATCTCAAGATTGTTGAGTTTGGAATAGATGGCGTTTATATACTATTTTCAAGAGTGTGTTCTTTGTACTACAATGCATGCAAAACAAACAAATATTATACTCTAAGTCTAAACATTATTGTTTGTGTAGAGATTGATTTCTGATAACTAGTCGAATTGATTTTAGACCAATTTAAGTTTTTAACAATACATGTTACTGCCGCGTGGCAAATGAATACCCACACGACTCTATGGGAACAATTTACGACTCAAAATCAACAGCAAACTTTGGTCATAACTAATTAAAGTGTTAAATCAATTAGTGGTATGAGTGGTTTCTTAAGTTCGCCTTGAACTATGTCTTCTTGCCCGTAATTAAATATTCAGGAGCTAATACGATTACCTACGACAATGCTGAAGGATGACTCATTTAATCAAGATATGTGGAAGATATCTAAGAACATTTTCTTCTTTAAAAAAAATCTACATTAAAAAAGTGTTGTAGGTAAATGTAATCGGCTACAAAATTGTAATAGTTATAATTTGTGTACCTATATTATATCACTATTTTTTTTCTCGGTGAAATGGGAGAAGACGTAAGTATTTCAAAAGAGATAAAGATATCTTATTACATATATTCATAAGAAATATATGTATGTAGGTAAATATTTAACGCATGAGAATAGTAATCAAAGTTCTGAATCATTGTCCGAAAAGTAAGAAAGTTGTTTGTGTTTTTCTCTAATTCCCAAAATTTTGTTGTATGACGAAAACAAGGACCTGATAAATACAGGCTCGTAAAAGACATCCTACTGTATATATCTACATATAAAGCCTGAATCATAGAGATATATGTATAGAGATAGTCTTAGTCCCGTGTCGCGTCGTTACGTTTCTTTCCACGCGGCTGCCCCGAGCCCGAGCGCCGTGTTTGCGTCACGCCCCCAACTATAACTCCAAGGTATGTGTTCTCTTCTGTGTTTCGCTCTTTTCATGTATATAGGTCATGTTCACCATTAAAACTATTCACTAACTTTCCCTTGTTTACTTGCCGGCCGCTAAATACGTTTTATTCACGCCACTGCTTTTATTTCTCATCTCGAACACTGGATGTTATTAAAGCAGAATTTATTGTAATTGTATTTCTAGACGCGAACGCAAAGCAATCTAGTTCCATTGTACAATTTAAGAAGATTATTCGCGCTGTAACAATGCGAAATTAATGAAACGAAATTCACAATTTACGTTTCGATTGGTGTCTGACAATGTTGCTATTCTTTCTATTTAAGCAGCAATTTAGCGATTTTTGTAGGTAGGTACTGGCGAGAATACAATCTCTAATATTGCTTTTCAGCTCGATTTTTTCTGTCCCCGCTCTGGTAACAAGTAATTTTCTCGTCGGAGACGTTAACGTGATTTTGTTTGAACGCTTTTTAAGCTATAACTTTTTTATTGTGTGCAAGTTATGCAAAGGACGCGTTGATCCATAAAATAAAATAATTAATTTTGAAATGCAATTTAAGTATAACTTTGTCGCTTGTTTTCTCTGTAAACTTTATGAGCTGCGTTCTAGCAAGATTGGCTATGAGATAAAAAACCTAATAGATACTATAAAGGTGGAAAATGTTTGATTTTGTATTAAAAAAAAGCAAGTGACACAGCAATGTAGTCGCTTTAATTATTCGAAATTATTACTACCGAGACAAACAATACCTACAATTAGCATTAAAATAAGCTCAAGACACTTCACTTCAGCTAGCAGACAATCTTTCAGCACGCCATGCACCCGCCGGCGACATCAATGGTTTGACAAACGAAATCAGAGCTCCCCTTGAAGCCACTAAATTGGGTTGGTTAGCGGATAAGAACGCCACTCCTGGGACACGCCCGCGCACAACAAATACGGAAATAGATGTGGACACATGACTCAGATATATATACTACAAGGTATATAAACTAGCTTTTATGATTATGTAGTTTACGCGTAGATAATATGTTTATAATAGTTTACCGAGGGAAACGAAGGACTTTAATCGAGTATGATATTTAACCGACTTCCAAAAAAGGAGGTCTCCTGAACTTTTTTTTTGAGAACAATGACTGCTGTTTTATTTACAAAATAAAGAGTAAATCTGTAAAACAATAAACTTTTATTTTGATTGGGAAATATTGGTATATTAAAAGTTCAATTTTATTCGCAGTGAAATTATTGCCCTAGCTAAAATGAAACCTTTAAATTAAATGTCGCAAGTATGTTACGATTACAAAGACTGGAGTATTGTGAACTCTTTCAAAGTTAAACAGCCTAAATTGTTTTCGTCTGATAAATTGAATAAGTTTTATTTAACTGCAAATGTTTAGCATCCAAACAATTTCAGTCAAAGTTGGCGAATGAGCTAATATCACTTGTTTATTGTCTAACTTTAGGATTTCAGTGAAATACTTATAACATTGTTGACGTTTGATTGAAATTGCAAAGATTGTCTTGCGGATTACACCAAAGCATATTTGTATCCAAATATTTGAATAAAAACAAATACCTATAAAAAATATTATGTTATAGTCATCTAATATATAGGTATATACATGTTTATCTACACTTATGTTGTAACATTCTACTTATGTTTCCAATACTTGACTTATAATTACTACTGTTATAGCGCAGACAACAAAACACTCAATTTAAGCAATTTCACATGATGGTATAATATCCACATCGATGTCGTAATATCTCATTATAACATCAATAAAACGCGACCAACCTGATTGCAATCAGGTTGGTCGCGTTTTATTGATGCGCGCAATGCGCTCTCATTGGTTAGATTTTAATGGCGGCAAAATCACTGTGACAATACACGTACGCGTGAATTTAATTTTTTATTATATGACAGTTGCATAAACTACTATTATGTATGTAATAAATCATAAATCATAATGTTTATTAACCTTACGACATCGCGCCGTACAGGGCAAGTCAAATAACATAGGTAATCACTTCTTAACAGTAATGTCTCTTTTAAAATACTTATTGCTATACACTTATTATAATCAGTGAGCCTAAAAAAATAAAATATTTAATTTTGAAAACAAAATAAAATCAAATAATCAATTAATAGAATACAATATTGGCTTTAAACAAAACAAAACACAAGGCAATATTTATTGAAAAAATGAAGTTTGAATTGAGCTTTTCATAAATTCATTGAGTGCGTAAAACGGGTTAACTTCAAAGAATTGTTTCAACTTTCTTTTGTATGCACTATATGGCAGATCTGTGATACTCAGTGGCAATTTATTATACATACAAATCTTATTGTATATTCCCTGTTTTTGTGTCTTGACTAGTCTGGTGTTCGGTTTGTTTAAATTGTCACGTTTTCTGAAAGAATATTTTTGTCTTTCTTCCATTCATCTTTTTCGTGGAAAACTTCTAAAAGATAGTTATAAATATACATGGAGATTACCGTCATTATTTTCAGTGTAATACGTCATGTATGCACACTAAATGATTAGATTCGGTGTGGTTTGGGCATTAAAACTCAACAGTGATAGTCCGTAAACTTATCTCCAAGTAAAAACCATAAGAATTAACTTGAATCGTAGATAGTACCAGACGTCGATCATAAGACCCCCTTTTTTTAATCAATAATTCTGTGGGGGAGTCCCTTAGTAATGAGGGGAATACGACAAAAAAAGTCGAAAATGATTGTAGGTAAAATAAAAAATAAAAGTAGGTATATAAGAAATCCGTAGAATATCCAAGGGTTTTAAATGAGCCAATTTCTTCCTAAACAGATCTTGTTTGGAAAAAGGATGCTGGCACTTTCGCTTCCTACGATCTTGTCTCGCTTTGAATTTCAAATCCGTGACCTCCAAAATAACTACGCAGAGTTTCCTTGTCCCTTTAAACTAGAAAGGTACCCCTGGGAGGGATTCAGGTCTTCGCTACTCGTAACTAAAACCCATTCATTCTATGGGAACGACTTGGAGGTTACTACGGGTTAGATTTTTGTTAGGATGGATTAGTAAACAACAGAATTGCATAGGAACGTGAAACCTACGGATTAGTTGCAAATAGGTAAATATATAAATAGTTAAATCATTGGATACTTGCACCAACATTGAAGTTTGAAGTGGGTAGGTAAAAAAATGATATGATAGTTACTTAGTAAAATAAAAACAAAAGTACAGTAACGGTATAGCAGTTTGATAGTCCTTTTCAGCATAATCGCATAAAACTGGTGTAAAAAATATGTAACACAAATGAATGTTGAAACTAGAAGAAATCGTGTTAACCTCTCCAGTCTTTATTGGCTCACAAATTGTGTACTCTTATATTCTACTAAAGTCCTCTCATAACTAAGACCTATAGTTAAAATATGAATAACATCAGTACGCCGACCATAAAAAAAAACATAACAACATTGTTGAAAGAAATAGTTTCTTTCTACTTTCTTTAGGAAAAAATCTGGAAACCCTCTTTACGGAAAATCTTTGGAAAGAAGCAGATGATAAATATTTGCAGACTACTCACAGGAAATAGGAAAACCGTACTTAACGTAAATTTCTTACGATCGATGTGTTTACCTAAACAAATTAATCGATGGAGGGTGTGTTTTTCCCTCCATGAGGGTGAGGGAGGCACGGGAGACCGATATGTCAATGTCATTACAAATTTACCATCGTCGATGCTTCGCCGGTATTTTTCGACGATATGTACCTATTAGTAATTAATGAATCGCTCGACTGCGTCCAGAGAAAGTTGATCGGAAAAAAGTTGTTGTACTTTGTTATTAGTTGTCGGAACCCGAGTGTATTAATAACTCTTTCAATAACATGAAACAGTGTAATAGCACTTTCCATAATCATGTAGGCATTTCATACGACTATAATTTATTGAGGTCACCTAATTAAAGCGGCACAGCGCTACATTTTCATTCGCGTGCGAGTTAAATAGATATGTTTCCGTGAAGACAATTGCTACGATCAACATGCGTGATGGCGATGGGAAAGTAACTCGTAATCGCCGATTTTCATGATATCTCTATGAGTAAAATGGCCGGCGATTAGCGCCGAGCAAATTGGTCTATTGTCAAGCTTCTTGGAACTGTCGGCGGCACTTTCTTTTGTTTTGACGTTATAATAACACGGCTGTAGCGAGCGATTCGCTGAACAATCGCGCCACATTGTGCCCGGGCCTGTATTTTAATGAAATTGATATATTATTCAGTAATCGGTAAAGTCGCGCGGAATATTCGCGTGCAGGTAACAACTAGGTGGCACAAGTGCCGTGCTCTATGTTATAGTTTTTACTTTCCCCCCGCTGCAATTGTTCAAGGTTGTATAGAAAATGAAACCCGATTTGCGTCCATTCCCGGCGGCATGTCGGAGCGACTTTCTCGTCACGGCCGGCGGGCAGCACCGCATGTCCTCCAGTCAACGACTTGCACATTTGTTTTTGTAATGATGGCGCGCGTTACCGCATTCAGGCCGGTTCAGTCCCCGCGCCGGTTGACACAATACAAATTGCCGCCGCCAACTTCACTCCAGGGACTGAATATTTTATACGCGAGTAATTTCGAGAAGCGTTTGAGCGCGGCGTGGAAGGAGATAATTAGCTCCGGATGAACAGACTACATGCGAAAACGTGTTTCCACTTATATATATAGGTATGTACCTCGCTGCCAGAATAACTCTACCTGTTTCAACTCAACTCTCAGTTTGTGACAGCGAGAGAAAATTACAAAGTCAATGATCATTGGATTCCCAGAGCAGACCGATGTGACCCGAAAGCGTTAAGCTGAACAAACCAATTGTCGGCGGTGGCCTAAAATATAGCTTTTAATATGTTCCGGGCACGTGTTGAAGGCGCCGCCATTAACTCAAGCTTAACTATTTATCACGCGGTGACCCCTTCGCAAGGTGTCCCAAAGATAATTTGGCAGCCACCTTTAGGGTCAAAGTGCTGGCAAATTGACCCGCGCCAGCCCTCCGGGAGCCTCGTTCGAGGTCAGCGCACATTTTTGCTGCCACCTACCTCCTCGTGAATATTATAAAGGGGTGTTTCACACGTTTCAGGCGACTGTAAAAACACTCAATTCTATTTCAGGTTAAGCTTTATTGCGACGATGTTTAAGTTTGGGGTCTGTTTTTGTTTAATTTTAAAAGGAGGTTACGCAGATAAATGGCGACGCAGGGTAACGTGTTTATGTTTAATTCACGGTGTACTCGAGTTACATGGTTTCGCTCTTTTTAATAAAATATAATTCCGTTCCGTTTCCTTCCTCTTGCGCCGCCAGCAACATGCCCGATGTAATTTGTGGGTAAGTGCCTAATTAAATAATGTTGGAAAGCTCTTACCTCGCGTAACGAATGCTCCGACATCACCTGTTCCCGGCCGGGTATATTTGATGGCATCAAGGCATCCACAGTAATCAAGTTATAAGCAAATATTTATCGAGTCGCTCGGAGTGCGCGGAAGAGCGCCATATATCTCGGCGAGGAAACATGTTTCTCACAACAACTCCTCCGCTCATTTGTTGGCTATGTACGCTATTTTTGCTGTCGATTTTATTGTTGTTTAGAGTCCAAATGTAGCGATCGTGCGTCCTCTTCCTTTCCGTGGTCCGGCCGCGGGAGGGAGGGAGACGGTCAGTGTAATAGGGCTCTCGTGCCTTTGGCTGGCGCATTTCGCACGCAAACAGGGGTAGGATTTTTATTAGCTCAGTTATCGGGCTTTATGAGTCATGTTTGCCGTAATAAACTCGTTCGTCGCTACCAAATGAGCTCCTATATTGAAACTTATGCATTGCCTATATCCTACTGAGTAACGTTGCTTAAACGGGCTGTTTTAATATTATAAATTTCAAATTTGATCAAGTCGGGTCGAGCTTTGCAGCTGCAATTTTCCGGAAATAATGGGGTAGTGGTTACATTAGGTTTATGGTATACTAAAAGTTTGATATTAGTTTCGCGCGGTCTCCTACATCTCTATATACATAGGTATATAGTCACGTGTATGTTCTCAGTGATATACATGAAGCGATTTAGTGAATGTATCCCTTGGTTGTCGGGCAGTGTCCCCTTACGTCTAGTTACCAAACAAGGCCCTCCGCAGTTATCTCGGGCTCCGCCGCGCTGGCTTCTCAATTAATCACTCGACACTAAGGGACAGGCGGTAGCGGGTATATTGCCACGTTGAAATATTAACCTGAGCCAAAAAGTAATTTGAGATATAAATAAAATAAATAAAAAATAAATAAAAATAGATGATGAAAGATAGATGTTCTTCAATTTTCACCTAAATCGTCGACTCATATCCATCGGACATAGAAACAGAATTCATTTTAACGTTACACATCGTTTATTAGTGCTAAATGGTGCTAACCGTATAATCACACTGATGATAGTTTTACTGGATTAATAAATAGGTTACAAAATATGCAAAAATGTAGTTTTTCCCACTACAAGCTTATAATTTCCTATTAATAAGTCATAACCAAGTTACGATAGGCGACAGCGATTAAGTACAGTTATAATTAGCGGCAACATGGCCGCCAGGATAAGAGTCAACTCTGTAAGCCTCCAAACCGGTTGTAACGTTATTACTTAATTACGATACGTAAACGGTTCATTTATGTCCTACCGTACTTGTAGGACATAGACTTAATAATCTAAAGACCTGAAATAACAAACTGAAGACCTTTAACTAGTATATATATTGTACTAGAGGACATCCGCGGATTGAGTCGCAATATGTCGAATAAAAGTAGTTCAGGTCACTAATCATGATCGTCCTAAATCATGATGATCTGTCACTCAGTTGTGACGTTATTTTATGCTTTTTAATTATGTGAACAATGCCGCACTTATTGAGGCAATTAAAATATGAAACGTTAAATCGTTAATGAACAATCTTTAAACTTTTGTTATTTCTTCTGTAATGCCTCGTCTGCGGGGTAGTATGTCGTTATTGCGGGACAAGTTTAGATAGCGTTAGTAATAACTTAGTGGTTTATCATGCAAGTAACTGCGTCCAGAACTAGTTGGTTTCCTGCTGGAACGCTGAACTATCCAGCTTTCATAATTTCCTTGCATTTATGAAATTCTATCGGCTTATTACTCGCTTGATAGGTAACTGGTTTGTGGAATAGTGGAGTAACATTAAATGTTCACTTATTTCATTAAATGTTCAGTAAAAAATCATTATTTTAGACTTCATTGCATGGGGCTTAGAGAATAACTTTAATAGTATCGCAGTAACATAACAAAAGTCGACAATATACATATGTATATTGTACTTTGAATACGAAAATGTGTTTAGTTTGTTTGTTTGTTTGTGCCTCATTCACACAGCAATGGATCATCGTGGCTTTCGCTATGGTAGTAGTAGCAGGGTCTTGAGAGTGACACAGGCTTTTTATCCCATAAAATCCCATCAAATGATGGTTAATAAATACAAATTGGTTCATCCGTTTGACAGTTACAAACATAGAAACTTAATTCGCTTGTTCTTATACCTTGTCCCACGTCGGTGTAGTGTGCGCGTGATGGATGGTGGTCACGTGACCAGTCTCCAGCCTAACGATGCACCGCTTCATCATCAGGCCGGGAGTGTGGTGGAGGTCGCGGGGGCTTCCAGGAGAAATAAAATAAAAAAACTAAACGTGACGACACCGCTAGCCGCAACAGAATATAAGCGCTGGTGGCCCTGTGCCATCAGCATTAGGCTGAGTTGGGGCTGTATATAAATATTTTTCTTTCATTCTTTCTTTTACATAACTACTGCAAAAAAGCACTAAATCTTTAGCTAAAAGACTACTATTAGGTCTTTAGGATTTTGCCAATGATCCCCAAGTACCTACTCTCTACATTATTATTAGAGGGCATTGTTCTCAACATGCTTGCCGCACGAAGTTGGATGGCAATGCTGATGCGTAGAGCCAGAAAAAGTCTAGTATTTTAGTCGCGCATCGCATCACCTATGCGGTTTTGAAAAAAAAAACAATATACTCATGTTTGTGTTTTTTTTTCTCATTATTCCACAGAAAATAGGCAACTAAGTTCTCTAATTTTGTTGTTCGGACCTCTAAAACAGGCAAACGTGTGAAAGCCATTTTTATCTATCCATCTTGTGTTCATAGATAGCGGTGTCAATCTGAGCTCGCCCCATGATGGATGGGACGACATGCCGACAGACTCTATACGTAACCACAATGTGTACTGGACTAGGGATAAAATTTGTGATAAAATAAATAAAAACAATCCAAAATGAAACTCTGCAAAAATATGCACCGTGTTCGCAGCGGAAAAACACTACATTCATATTTCTCAAGAGTTTCATTTACAATGGATTTCCGCAAAGTAATGCCTGATTTGATACCTTAAAAACAATTCAAAAAGTAGCACCTGACTACTAAGATATCGCGCTCTAAAATGTATTATAGATTAATGAGATGATTTTTAATTGATAGCCGTGACAACATTACTAAAGCCTAGGGTGTAACATATGATATAAGATAAGGTGTATTTTCTATTTTTCTAAACGTTTCATTGTTATGAAGTAAGTGCCAAGCCTAATCAATTTGTTAATTCATTGCTCAAAACACTAATTTTATCAAAAGACAGACAAACTCACAAAAACTCATAACACACATAAAAATGTAGAGTTTGTGAGGTCAAACTGTTCAATGTTCAATGTTCATTTATTCGTAAAGATTATTTACACGTCAAATTCCATACATTCATATAATAACAATATTAATAAATTGGATAATTATAAATGTCAATTTATAATTATCCAACTATCACACTCACAAAAATGTAAATTCAGTGTGGTCATAAGCTATTTATCACCAACCCTGTACAGAGCATCTATAAGTACAGTTACGCCGCCTAATTAAACTGTGACAACATCATTAGGATGGAGGCTTCGAGTGACGAATTGCGCAGGTACGAATACTGCCCCGTTACACTGTTGAACAGATTGTAATCTTAACTTGAACTTTACTCGACACGCGTGATTTAAAATTTTACTGATTTACTATTTTTACGCCTTTTTAATTACAAAAATATCATCGATCAAACAAACTGTTTATGTAGTTGAAAAGTGATTTGTATATTCCCTCATAATTTTATTCAGTATTCATTGATTCAGCTATTTTGACAATGAGATACATCCTCTTACTATACAAGTTTAACAACTGTTTGACACTCGCAATTCATCTGTTTTTTTAATGTAAAGCGCTTATAACATTACACACACAAGCATATACACCTCCACACACACTACTAGGTCGTCTGAAGTGTGTGTGTGTGTGTGTATGATATGTATGTCATAGTAGTAGATCTATGGACATCGGTAATACTTTTCGCCGAAATAAAGTTTGTTAATTTTCCCAACTTCTTTTGTGTCATGTAATAAATTAATCTTTATGAAATCTAAAACATTCATTAGAGCCTTACAGCTATAATTTATGAAGACAAAAGCTTTCTTGTGTAAGGTCAAAAGTTCAGGAACAAACGTACCTTTTTATCTTTTTAAAGTCCATTATTAAGGAAAAGTTTTCGTTCGCCGATGGCCGTGTATAGGCAGAATGCACACAGAAAGCGTAAATTTAGAAGAAAAAAAACAAGTTAGTATTTCATGATTTTTCTTATATTATATAAACATTATTTGAAATTTTAATTTTATGTATTAAAAATTCGGATTTTTTATTGAAATGTAATTGTTTAATTTTAGAGTAGATAAAACTTAAAAAGTAAATAATGTAGGCAGCATTAATTCGATGTATTCAATGCTTTAAAATTATATACAAAAGTATAAATTGGAAACATAAAAGTTTCTTCAGACGAACGCATCCGGTGTGACCTAGCCTTAACTTTAAGAAGGTATGTCCCAGCAGTTTTTATTTATGTTTAAATTGTTATTGTTGTGTTCCCCATTGTGTCCGCCATGACTTTCATGTTTTGTAATTGATGACCATTTTATGATGTTACCTTTTAAAATATTTTGGTGCTGAAACCCGACACAATTTGTTCTTTTTGGTGCGGACATTAAAGCTTTAGGTGATTTTTGCTGATGATAGGTTGGAAATGAATTGTCTTACTAATGTTAGCAATTTAGGTTTTAAAATTTATTATTAGTAACTTACTAAGATTTCACTCGATACAAATACCTAAGTATTTTCTTTATTTTATGTTGTTGTTCTGTTTAAATGCAGAAAAGAAGCGTTGCTCTAATTAACTATTAAAATCAAAATATTTACTAAATGGTTTTCACTCACGTGTAAATCGCGTAAGTTGTTTACGCGTTTCGGATGTTATGACATCCATCTTCAGAACGTATGTTCTGGGACCGCGGCAGCACGCAGACTGCCTGAGACTGTCTGAGCTGCGTGCTGCCGCGGTCCCAGAACATACTATCTAAGTCTATATATGTGTATACCACAACATACCCTTAAAGTTGTGGTGTACACTTGAGTTACTGGTAGCTAGCGCATTATCTATTAAGGTCACATGAAAAAATCACTTGTTTCTTTCAAATTGACGAAACTTATAGGGAGCCAATATTTTTTAGTTTTTTTTTTAGTTTTCAGCCGAGTTAAACATATGCGAATTTGTGGAACACCGTTCACGTTAGATCGGATATTATTGCGCCCTCATATACGTAAATCCACTACAAATGTTTGCTAACTTCTCACTAAAGAGCTCTACTATAAGGTCAATTTAAATAAAATTTAAAACTCTGTTAATTAAGTTATCTTTAAGGTAAGAAATAAAATTCTATTCTATTCTAAGTAACTAAAGAGAGAAATAGGATTGACAATCACTGTCTAACGCAATATACAGTACACAGGACATTATTCCAAGGGTGTTGAGGCGTCGGCTTGTCGCCGGCCTCTCTGCCCTATTTAAATAAAACTACGGCTCTAAACACCTATTGTACGCGGCCCTTTAATAAAGTTACCAGCGATACTTTGGCAAAATTAACATCGTAATATTAGAGGAAGGATCTACATCCAGGTTTTATGGTAAGGATCCCAGTTCTCGTCTGTATAAAGATTACCTTAAATTTAAGTTAGTTTTACAGGAAATGGTAAAGTATTTGTCGATAAACTAGATGGGACAACAATTGGATAAATTATATTTCCAAAATAAAACTATCAAAACTATGTACTTACAATTAAAAAATATTCTATACACACTTAAGAATAGACTTGGATTCATACAATATACACACTAATGAATAGATTTAAGAACAGTTTGTTCCCAAAAATGAGACATCAAGAAGAAAAGACCGGATTATTCGTATCATACTTCTAACTGAGGCATAATAGCACTTGGCCATATTATATATTTGGCACAGAACATAATAAACCGGAATATAGAAAGAAAGTATTTGTATGTGTTTTGTTTTATTTACATTATGCTCATAAACAAATACCTGCCCCAAATATGTCCACACATAAACCACGGGTTATTCAATAGCGTTAGAAAGAGTTAATTAATGGTTAGTTGCCGTGCACGCGGTCTGCGGTGACGCTGTCACGACGAGCGTGACGTGCGTGACACGATAACCACGATTAATAATAGAAATATCTAATTAATAAGAAGGTCTATATTAGCCCAAAAATAGTTATTACATCAGAAGTATATCAAATAAAATAAAAATAGTCTCCATTTCCCATTTAAACGTATGGGTGTTCAAATTAAAATTTTCACTTTAATTCATGAAATTGTTATAATAAATGTCTAGTATTATCGTATCGTATAGGTAATATCAGAATGGATATAAATGTAACGTCAAAAAACTTACTTCGCTTTAGCAATAAAACTGATGCTCGTATAATAGTTAGTCTCTTAAAATACTTATCTTAGTAGTTAAAACCACTTCGCAATAAAACCCTGAAAACACCTGTGTCTTGAAATATAATTACTCTTAAGGCGAGGCATTTTCGCGCGAACTACGATTTTAGGAGGTGAGGTGTGGGGGGCCGCCCGCGCGTCTCACTCTGCGCGCTGTCCATTTCTCGTAACGTTAGCACTACGCCACAGTATAAATATTTCAGCTGTTATACTATGATCAACTTCTATTAATGTAAAATGTTATTTTTGTCAGTTTTAAATAAGCTAAGTAATAATTTATTACTTTATATCTATAAATATAAAACAAAGTCGTGTTTGTTGTTTGAAAAAAAATACATAGGTTATATTAATAAAATTGCCGTGACTTTGTATATTCGCTGCTTAGATAACATGCAAAAAAAATATCACCACATTTATTACGTTTATTATCGTATACATTCTGTTTGGATATTCTGCTTGGATCTGTTTTTAGGGTTCCGTACCCAAAGGGTAAAAAACGGGACACTATTACTAAGACTTCGCTGTCTGTCTGTCTGTCTGTCCGTCCGTATGTCACCAGGCTGTATCTTATAAACCGTGATAGTTAGACAGTTTTTTTGGAAGATGTATTTCTGTTCCCGCAATTATTTTATTTATTTCGAACACATACAGTCGTAACAACAAATAACAACAAATATAAATTACCATAATTATTAATTAATTATAGAGTACTCGTACATAGGTACATACTTTTGGTCATACTGATATAATTTAGTCTGTGGCAAGTAATGACGAAAATTTACGAAATCAACTAAAATTATAGAAAATTCTTATATACCTGAGGAGAAACATAAAGAATAAAAAAATTGGGCCACTTTTAGAAATATTGTTGCGTGCTTAGTAATTTTACTTTAAAAAAAAAGAGTAAACTTCATAATTTTACTATAAAAGGGAGTTATTTACATACCGTTTCTTATAGTTCTCTTTCCCTGTCCTTGTTTTAGATATTAACACTGATTTCTTCCTAACTTTATTTTTTTTACTAGCCATTTTCAATTATTACACTGTGGCAAGAATGTAAGAACGGGCGGAGAAAATTTGGCACAGGTCTAACGTTGGCAAGCGCCCGATTGCGACTGACGGGGTAGCGGGCGGCGCGGCGTCTTCTCAAACTGCTGGGAAATATTCAAGTTTTGGGATTAATAATTAACTCAAAATTATAGGACTTTAGTTGAAACCCAAATTTTAGCAGGTTCTCTGTAGTATTTAAAGAGAAACATTTCTATATAAAAATGATGTGTAAAGTCAGAAATTTTATTAATAAGATATTCGATTTAGACTTTTACATTAAGCTATCTTTGGATTTTTTTACGATCGAGTAAAGTATACCCTATCGTGTAACAAATTAGCACATTCCTCAGACAATATCCTAAAGTATATTGTATATTTTTTGCAAGACCGATATTAAGGAGTAAATACCTAAAAAATTTGATATAGTAAAACGTTTTTTCCGCTTTTTCACTGGTGACTCGCCTTAAGACCATATCTCCAAGGATTAAATTGCTCATTCGCTAAGCTTTCACATATGCATACAAACATTAGTAAAGTAAGTTTAAAGTTACCGTTGAACATGAAACGACATAACATGTAGACACCTGATTAATGGTTTAAATTACATCTTATGTATTCAAAATAGACAGGTATACATTATGGTATGGGTAAATGGAAAAAGATAGCTTTATACATGGAGAGATGAGGCGTAAATACCACGTCGTTTGGTTGTTTGAATGGTGATTGGGTGCGTGATAGGTCTGATCTAAATTGTGATTGGTCTGTGAATAAAAATGGTTCAATCAACGGTAATAAATCTGTATAGAGGAAAGACATGATCTTTTGACAACTCGGCGCTTGGGTGGGTCAAATGTCTCACTTACTGTCGAGTGCAAAATTAAGTAGGAAGTAATAGTAATAAAAATAGTAAGGAGTCTTCTATATGTAGTCTATGAACGTAACATCTCATTATATTTACTGTGCTTTCGTGCGAATGGACTTTTTATCGCCTTTTTACGAGTGCAAGGAACTTTGCTATCGGTGCTGTAAGTAATTAGATCGTATGCAAACAAACCTTATAGTGTTCTAAAGGTTGGCATGTAGGGGTAGATCAATGTATGAAAACAGCGATTGTGGCGTAGTGCAAGAAAGTATGGCTTTCAAATCGACGCCTCCTGGTTCGGAATTTTCGTGAAAATTTAAAATCTTTTATTCTTCTTATCGAATTAGAGTGGCTAACTCTGGTGTCGAGAGTTTTCAAACCTTTAATTAAATAATTAGAAGTACATTCGGTGTACATATGTTTAAAATAGCGTATGTAAGTCAAAATTAATTATGTACCTACTGAATTTTATTCAAATAGGTATAGCTGAGGAGTCTTTATATTATATTAATGAGATAGTCTTAATCTTCCTCAGGTATATAACTTTATGTACTCTAGGTTTATTTTATACATATATGTGTAGTTTTATGTACTCTGTGTGTGCTGGTCTGTTTTGCACAATAAATATTTTATGTGGTGCTAAAATTCTTCTTTCTTTTAACACTATCGTGTTTACGATCAGGCGTGGTAAACGAAATAACCGACGGATTAAATTATTGAATGGTAATAAAACTGAGTGCACTTTAGTGTTAATATTTTCTTTTGCGCTAAATATGCTTGCATTTGCCTATACCCGCTTATAAGTGACATTTTTAACATGCCACACCATTTGAATAATGTTCAAATACCTTCTTAGTTAAACACTGTTTATTTTTTTTGGTCGATGATAATAAAAAAAAATAAAATGATAGTTTTTCAACGAAAGCGTCTCTTGAGCGTCTTAATCTATACTAATATTATAAAGCTGAAGAGTTTGTTTGTTTGTTTGTTTGTTTGAACGCGCTAATCTCAGGTACTTACTGGTCCGAATTGAAAAATTCTTTTTGTGTTGGATAGACCATTTATCGAGGAAGGCTTTAGGCTACATTACATCACGCTGCAACTAATAGGAGCGAAAAACAATGGAAAATGTGGAAAAAACGGGGAAAATTATTCATCTTTGAGGGCTTCCATTGTGTGTGCTGCGAAAACAGTTCAAGTTATCAAAAAAATATGTATGAAAGAATTATTCCTCTTGAAATGATCTAACAAAATGTCTGCAACAGTATATGTCTATCTTTTAAGATTAACTCACTAGAACCGTTTTATTGTAATAACTATTCCACGCGGACGAAGTCGCTGGCACAGCTAGTAGTTAGATAAAATCCGGTTTGCTACATATGTATGTACCTATGTACTTAGTTGTATCCTATTCTGTTGTACACATCTTATTTTATTTTGTGTCTATTGTAAAGATACCTGTTTACTATATCAAACAATGTCCTGGCACCTCGATCCTACCACAGTATTACGTTTCCACTATTCAAGCGGTCTATTAATCCTTTGTCACGGATCGTATTTTATAAGATCTTATAAACAAGAGGATTTCCGCAATGTTTTTCTTGCGTTATTCATAGTGATATTCAAGTCCTTGTGATATTCAATCTTAGGTTTCTGATTGTGAATATTTTGTGTAGAAATAGTAAGTACGTACTTCAAAGAATTGAGGGCGGCGTTGTTTGAAATGTTTCAAATACTCAATGTTTCTTTACACGTGTAGTTTGCGAACTGTTTTTGAATTTTCTGAAATCATTTACCAGGCCACTCAGAAAATTTTGCGAAAAAAAGTATTTATGAATAAGATACCGGCCAGTTTAAACCTATTTTTAAAATATGATTATTTATAAGTAAAAATAGGCACATTCCAATTTCAAATTTTCCCTCCACATTTTTTGCAAGCTAATTTAAATTATCGTGTCTCAGTAAAAAATGGATCTGCACCGGGAACATTATCGCGCTATGATTTTATACGATTTCAAGTGCCGCCTGAAACCGGAAGAATCTTACGAAAGACTTCAAATGGCTTTCGTGGATGAAGGCCCTTCTAAGGCAACCGTGTATCGTTGGTATAATGAATTTCGGCGCGGTCGACTAACTTTGGGGGATGAAGAAAGAAGTGGTCGCCCTTCGACGGCTGTTACGGAAGAAAACGTGCTAGCAGTAAAAAATTTAATCCAAGACAATAGGTGAGTTACATACCAGGAGATTCAGCACATTGTGCAGATTGGATCGGGAAGCCTTGACAAGATTCTGCACGTGCATCTTCGCGTGAGGAGGATAGTTTCACGCTGGGTGCCGCACAACCTCACCGATGCTCAGAAACAGGCCCGGGTGGAATGGTGCCGTGATATGCTTAACAAATTTGAAGCAGGTTCGTCTCGGCGTGTTTATGACATCATTACAGGCGACGAGTCCTGGATATATCAATACGATCCAGAAACGAAGCGCCAGTCGACAGTTTGGGTGTTTCAAAACAAAGCAACGCCTACCAAAGTGAAGCGATCTAGAAGCGGGGGGGAAATTTTGATCGCGAGCTTTTTCAATTTGACTGGCTACTTGGTGTCCATTCCTTTACAAAACCAAAGAAGCATCAACGCCGAATGGTATATTAATAAATGCTTGCCAGAAGTTTTCTCTGTTGTGAGCAACAAGCAACCAAACACAGGGCTCCGTGGGCTACTGCTCCATCATGACAACGCGCCCGCGCACACCGCGCTCAAAACGAGGGACTTCCTGGACAGCATGCCGGTCAAACTCCTGGGTCACCCTCCTTACAGCCCGGACCTAGCACCGTGTGACTTCTTTTTATTCCCAAAAATAAAAAATCAGCTCAAAGGGATACAATTTTCGTCACCGGAAAATGCGCTGTCAGCGTTCGAGCAGGCCGTAAACGAGGTGTATGCGGCGAACTGGAAAAAGTGTTTCGAAAATTGGTTCAGACGCATGAAACTTTGTATAGATGCTAGTGGAGAGTACTATGAAAAGATTTAATAAAAATATATTTGCCCATAGAACATTTTTTTTCTGTTTCGCAAAACTTTCTGAGTGTCCCACGTATATTACGTTTCTTTTTGATTAGCATGTACTAATTAAATTATGTAATTGGATATGTTAGTACCTTTTTATGTATGAAATTGTTTTTAAAAAAAGGAAATTTACAGAAACAATAAAAGAAACGAGTAAAAAAAGTAAATTGAAACTAAAGTATGCGTAGTTTTAATTTTCTTATTCATTTCATAACATTATTTTATGAAAACACCAACGTTAATTGTGAAAAACAAACGTCATGGCGAAACCTTACACCGTACATGTTATTTTAACTTCTAAATGGCTCGCGTTGGCGTATTTTTTTTAAAGTTTCCTTTGTTTCATAGGTTTCAGTCCCTGTAAGTAATATTACTTGTTGGAAGGCGTCCGTTAAAATAAAAGGGCTATAAACAGTTTATAGACGCGCCATCTGAGTCGGTTAAAATAATTACAGCGGCAGCTCTTAGCTCTATTTTTGTAAGTATCTTTGTAAAGCTCGCTGGAAATTACCAGGACTGAAAGTTATACTGTTATTATTACAATACAATACAATATATCTTTATTGCACACCAAAATAAATGAATTACAATAAAAAGACTGTTAAGTATTATTCACGCACAATTCTAAAAATAAAGTAAAAAATGTACGGTGCCATATTTTTTTTGCAATTTGCCATCTAATAATCACATTATTATTTTGTATTTACTTACTTAGTATTTAAGTTTTTATGAAAGTATGTAACTACATACTTATATACAACATATAATGTTTAAAATGTCATTTACTGCCCTGTACCCATAGAGTAATGCCTGTACCTATTTCTTACAAAATTTCTAGTGTCATCTTACAAAATTTCAAATTAGTACTGTCGAATACTGATTTCATGGCGCACGAAAAACACTTTCACACTTAAAAATATTAAAACATCTATATAAGGTACTAATAACATATAATAAAGTTGAAGAGGGTCGAAAGTATGAACATTAAAGATATTAAAAAAATAAATATTTGGAGATGCTTCGAATTGATAGCAGAACACGTTCCAACAATTTATAGAAATGTTGTCTCTTTATCTGTTTGTCTGTTTATCTCATCACGCAAAAACAGCTGAACGGATCATCATGATTTGTGGTGTAGGTAATGTGAGGTCTTAGGAATCTTTTTTATCCTGAAATAATGCGAGTGAAGCCGCGGACGTCCGCTAGTTATATACATAAACACAGCGCCACAAACGCCATGTCATGTTCATGTGTTGTAAATGGGAACTACTCTCGTTCTGTGACCACTTTTCCGCGGAAACTGAATGAAATTGATGTGGCTTGTGAAGGTAGAAATGGACCATCTCTCTAAATCAGCGACGCTTAAGCGGTTGTGACTCGACACTTTCTGATATTATTTTGTTTTCTATTAAATAGAGATATTTCTCTTTTACTACTAAGCTATATTTATCTGTATAGTAAATATTGCACTCGGAATCATAGTTATGGTTTACAAAAGATGGTGAGTTCACTATTGATTCAAAGTTACTTAATTGTAGTTTACTGGGAACAGAAAGTCGGTATGCTTGGGGAATATAGAAAGTACAAATAAGAAATATCAGTCTTTTTACAAACAATCTTGTATTTTAGTGCCTGTAGAAGATTTTTGTCTAATAACTAATTTAGAAAAATCACATGATTACCTAAACTTCCTACTTACTTATATCCGTGGCTATATCTATATGACGGCCTACCATCATTCAGCCATTTCGAATCATTTCAGTCTGCACCAGCTAAACGCGAAATCCTCGCAGCCTGTTCATAAAATCATACACGTCGGAAACTGTATTCTAGTCCGGCCGGTGACAACCGACAGCTACATTCAGCCATGGCTATAGCTGGCTATAGCTAGTTATAGGTCACTGTGGAGACGTAGACAATACAGTTTAGAAACTTCTAAACTACCCATCTCTGTTAAAGCGAGTGTGGCTTCGTCAGATCCTAAAGCCAACTCTTAAACCGGTTGAAAAGTTGGAAGAGGCTTTAGGATCTGACGCAGCCTATTTCGAATCTAGTACTACTAAGCTAGATTACAAGTTATGTGTAGATTTGTTCTTATTTGGTGATGAAGAAACACATAGTGAGCAAATAAATAGACATATCTGATGACTACAAAAGCAATGAGAGACTAGGTCTCTTCTGTGGCAGGATCAGGGCGCTTTCCTTTATGTTATGTGAATCAATTCTTTGGGTCTTTTGTATAATAATAATAATTCATTTATTCATCTATAGTGTTACAGCGTTATTATAATAGGTATGTGATTTAATAATAAAGTGTTTCACTATGAGATAAGTCTTACATTTATAACCTATTTACATTTTGAGTGACGATTCGATAAGTTATTGTAATTCATTAACTAGCTAATTAAGTAGGTATCTATTATAATTGATATTAATATGAGACAATTTAAATTTTATATGTGTTTTGTATATTTTCCGTATAATGAGGCATCTATTGGCTGTGGTTGCCTGTAGCCAATGCTGTAGCCAGGTTATAGTTTGCTGCGACAACGTGCACTGAGCTCGCAGATAGAATAGTGCTCCACAAATGATTGTGGACGTGATGCCTCGTTCATACTGCCCGACTGACTTAAACACGCATTTCTAGTTGCAGTGGTAAGATCATATACTCGCTTTTTAAGTATAGTAAGTTCGTATGAGATAGTCTAAGTTTCTTCTACTTCTTCTACTCTTTTTTTCTCTCCTCTTAATTTTTTTACAGGGGAGTTTTGTCGCACTCGACTATATCACTCTCATAAGACTGCAGATGTCGCCTATGTCCTAACTTTCAAATGTACAAAAAATTCTCTGTTACCCTTGAACCATAAGTTTACACGTCTTCAAGTCATGAGCTAATCGGTTTTTCTCTGCCACCACGCTAGATCATAGCTTAAGAACGACACTTTTTTAACAGGCTAGTCATAGTCAAGTGTATCTTGCAAAAATGTACCTACCAAGTTATTCGTGAGTTAAAATCCGTTGAAAATATGAATACTGCAGCTTCCGCAGTGACGTCACTGGTAACCTTGTGTACGGATTCTGTGAATCTTACATGGAGTTATTGATCTCTGCCAACTCAACTGCAGAGGCTAAATGCTGAATTACGAATGACAGATTTAAATATCATTTATTGTAACACTCTAGGCAAATAAATGACAAAGTAAGAAATTAAACGTAACATAAAACCTAAACTAGTGTGGTCCATAATATTGTTTTATTTTTATATATTCGTATCACAGTCATCACTAAGTAATGGAAATTATAAAGCCGAAAGTTTATTTTTATGCTCAAACAGCTGAGGCGATTTGGTATGGATGTACGTAAGTTTAGAGGATTTTGTACTTGTATAGGTTGGTATAAAACTGATGTTGTGATACTTTACTACAAGCTTATATAAGACAAATGTTGCACTCTACTCTACAATAGGTTGATATAAGGCTAGTGTTGTGACACTACTAGGTTGATTTGATATAAGCCTAGTGTTGTGACAAGCGCTGCGGTCGCTGCGGCGCGGCGGCGTGGCGACAGCGCGCTGGCTTGTACTGAACCTCAACTTCCCGATACTGGGAGTGGATTAGGGTTAGGATATATTGGTATGTTACTATAGTTAAATAAAATATTTATAATTTTGACTCGTTTTTACGGCTAAGGCTTAGCTATGGCTCAGGCGAACTAGTCAAACGTTTGACTACAGTTAAACTGATGTTAGGTTAGCCCGATGTTTATTTCAAATGAATCCATATCACAACTATCGCACTAATAGGTATTTTATACACGAAAGCTATTGAGTATGGATGATGAGTACGTATGTTAATTTTACACGCTGAAATTGCTGAACCTATTTGGTATAACACATAGTCTACCATTTTTTATCACCCATTGCCGATTCTGATAAAATCTTCCTCACCTTACCTATCTATTTTTGTGTTCTGATACTAATAAACACTACTATTTGTTACAGGTACGTTCAACACAGCTCCCGCGTCACGAAATATTCGAAACATTCATCAAACATTTCACACGAATACACAAATTCGCCGAAAGGTTTGTAAACGTTCTAAATAAAGGTTTGACGAGCTCCCAGTAATTGTCAGTCCTAATAAAACGTGCCCATAATTTTACGAAACAGCTCAAACAGTTTGCTCGTGAAACTAGCTTATTCAATCAAAACTTTGTGCCGACGAATTGACGTAGGTAGTAAAATATTGGACAATAATATTATAATTTGAATGTATAGACGATGTAATTTAGGGGCAACTAACTCCTATTCTTCGAATAGTGTACAAATGCCTCTTTACGTGTACCGTACTCGAACAAGCAGCCCGATCTATAAATAATTTAACTTGTCACTTGACCCACGGAAGCGCCCAAATATAATGCTACATTTCTATAAAAACTATTTAAGTATATATCATGGATACATGGATATAATCTTGTCTTACACGCATTCAGTAGAGTGACCATTCTGCATACCATTATATCACATGATATTGATCTGAAGTTGATTTATTTGGAATCTGTATATTGATATGTTTACCACATACCTACAATGAAGCGTCTACTAGGTTCGATGTTTTTGTTTGAACGTTAAACGAGGTAAATATATTCAGAATCGATTATAAGCACCCTTGTCACAGCAATCATGCATAATAATCGAATATCAATCAATCATGTCAATTGTTGCCAAATATTTGAAATAATTTTCACCAGTTTTGTTCATTGAATTTTGTACACAATTTCAGCGGCTTATCAAATTGGAGCATCTATATTTTATTTGGAATACTGACCATTTTCGCGCCGGATTTTGCATTTATTACAGCATCTGGTTAAATTTATTAAAGATAGCTGCATTAGTAAAGTAAGTAATATTTGAATTGAAATCTCAATTTATATAGGTATAAAGTACTGGCGTAGAATTTAGCGTGCTACGCTATCGTTGATAATCTGATTTAGAAAATTATATATTTTTACAATTTACTGCAGGTAATATCGGTCTATGAAAGGCGGTGACTATACTATTAGCAAGCTTGCTTTCTTATTAATTCTTATTCGAAAATATACATCATTATCGACTGATTATATTTTTGTACCTCTTGGCTTCGAAACTTTTGGTCCGTGGGGTCAAAGCATGAAGTCTTTTATAAAAAAAAAAAAAAGGTTGAATGACATCACTAGAGACAAGAACGCTGGCTGGTTCCTTGCGCAAAGGATTTCTATAGCAATCCAGCGTGGGAATGCAGCCAGCGTTCTGGGCTCCATCCCACATGTGGATGTTTTAACTTTTTTAGTTTAGTGTATATATGTACATATATATGTTGTTTATTATTATTATTGAATAAAAAGATTCTTAACTTCAACAAAGGCAGTTTAACATTGTCTTATAATCTGTATTACTCATTCAATACAGCCAAACTATATCTAGTCTGATCTATGAAAGGATGACTCGGAAAGAAGCCTATTGGTAGAGAAGCCAGCCCCCACGTTGAGCGCCAACTTTCAGACGCCGTGGCGCCATCTGAGGGGAAGGACTGAAAAAGTGATTTGTTGTGTCTGTCACGTAACATGTGCGTGGACAGTTGAGCCAAATGAAAGTATTCACTTTTAGATTTACTGGCCTAAATAAAATAAACCAGAACTTAAGTTTTTTGTGATAGGTTTGATAACAATTAACTAGAACCGAGCAAATATTTTACTTTCTTTGAATAATAATATCATTTCTTAGTAACGCATGGAACTAACAAACCAACCTTTTGCTTATACACATATAATTGTAAGATAATAAAATAATCAATAATATTAAAGTATATTTTACTAGCGTTTGCCCTCGGCTTTGCACGCGTTATTAAACATATAAACCTTCCTCTTGAATCACTCTTGAATAAAAAAA
This sequence comes from Macaria liturata, assembly GCA_964023185.1. NCBI lineage: Eukaryota > Metazoa > Arthropoda > Insecta > Lepidoptera > Geometridae > Macaria > Macaria liturata. The sequence goes on along the minus strand of OZ026816.1, from coordinate 3,018,528 downwards.
AACTGCATCAAAATCCGATGTGTAGTTTTAAAGACCTAAGCAAATATACATACATACAGACAGACGCGAAAAGCGCGAAACTTAGCTTTATACATTGTAGTGATGATAATAGTTAGTTGAGCCAGAGAGTAGTTCCAACAGTTCCATTCGGCAATGTCACGGAGCCACCGCCATGTTTATGCGTAAGTCACGCAAGTATGTCCCTCTGGCGGCGCGATCGATCCCCTCAGCTCCCATTGATATTGAATTTTAATGAGACCAACTCAAACACGGCCTAACAACTTGAAAGTTGAAATGTGAAACTTCTTCAAACGCCTCTAAACGTATCTTTTTCTTTTAAGGGATCCATAGACTTTTTAAAGTTGTATAGGGTTACCTAGGTTCTTCGAGTTTTAGGGGTGCGTGGATCGGACTACCTTCACGTTGGGTAAGCCCAACTAATTTCATCTCTCCATATGGGGATTTGGGGTTAGTTGGGGAAACCTGGTGCACCCCGTCCACAGGTTAGTAACTTCCACAGTCCGGTGGATCTTGCTAGCCTGTGTCCAAACGTTCGATCGAGTGGGGGCCCTCGCCTATACCTCCCCTTCGAGAGGGCTGGTTGTAGGGCCCGAGGCGTGGAGCTCGCCGCACCTCGCGGTGTAGGTGGAGCTGGGTGCTCTTTAAGAGCACCCAAGGTGGTCGCCGAGAGGCGAGAGGAGTTCGGTGTACCGGCCGAGTAGCGGCGACACGGGAACCGAACTCCGTGCGCAGAGGGCGCATTGGAGGAGGGCGGCCGCTTTGGCGTGTGACTGCCTGACTCCTGGGGGCTCTGGGTGGCAGGTCGGGGAACCTGTTGCCCTAGAATGAGTCCTCACAGGATGCACGACGTGTCCCGTGTTCTGACACGTCGTCCATTGAGGGTTGAGCTGAAGCTCCCCGAGGCGGGGCCCGATGACGGGCCAGCATCACCAGGGCTGCGGATGTATGCATCGCGCTCTCGTGGCCCTGGACCAACGATGCGGAGCTGGAACACCCCAGGTTTTTAGTGGGTATGCCGCCCTTATGGAGTGGGGCGGAGACTCCCACATAACCATCCGCCCTCCCCGGGGTTCGGGTGGTACCTGTAAGGGGTTTTCCTGGGTCAAAAAAAAAAAAAAAAAAAGGTTCTTCGAGTTTTACATTTTTCTGGCTAGGCTTACCTAGATTCCTAATTTTTTTTACTTTCTTTATGTATTTTGTACAAATATCTGCGTTTATAGTAGCATTGAACTTATAATAATGCTGCTATTTTCACACTATTATTATTATTAGTTCATTATTACTAAACGAATACTACGTCAACAAAAACGATGAAATGTATGCAAAATTTTTCTTTCTTCCTCTCTCAAAACTCATGAACTAAAATTTCAGAAACACCATTTGAATCTCAAAACGTTTTGAAATACGTCCTGTCTTACTAATGTGTATTATCTAATATGTTTACAAAATAGTAAGTGAATGGTATTTTCCGAGCGAATTGTTCTTAGTTGGAAAGTTGTTAACAGTTTCAGTAATTCTAAATACAGGTGTACTATCTTGTGAAGTCCGGTTCAAAATGGACGTATTCAGTCATGTACATACAATTTATTTGTAACCTTTAGTGTTTTTTATTTGGATTTTTAAACGTTTGTCTAGATGAACTAGATATTTGTAACGTCAAAACGTATGCCATTTACAGACATGCTTTACCTTGGGCCACTGTGTAGCTTGTGAATGTTGTGTCAGGTGACCTAATGGTTAAATGTCCGACTGTCTAGGATCAAAAATATACATTACTACTGTAACGTGGCAATCGCTTTGAGGACCAGGCTCACAAACATCAAAACAAATCTATATATAAAATGTCTGTACTATAACCAAAGCCAAACATGCTTCGTGAGATAGATCAGCTATAGCAGCATTTTGTTAGCAGTTGAGGTAATTCTCTGAAGCTTTGTGTTTGAGTTAGCCGCTATTATGAAGACGTACATATGTACATACATACATGTGTATATATTATGTAGATAACTATACAAGTATAGTACGAGTATGTTTACAGACAGTCTGCTCGTTCTATAGACAAAGTTAGAAACTCATTTTAATTAATTAGGGAGATTCTTGGTTAAAAAAGGTTTTGAATGTATATGTACGTAATGTATTTATATGTACATTTGAATTGAAATAAAATATGAAATGTTAGTTATTTATATAACCTTTTCAAATGGAGCTTCTTTTGCAGCGTTGCCGCAATTTAGCCAGTAAACAATTAAGATTCCACCACTCCACGAAGCTGATCATGATCTGATCTGACATCAATTAAAAAAACGTATTGTAATTATTTGATTGGTGGGTTTGTTTCCCTACGATCAAATCTCCGGCTCCGCAAATAATGTACTATTGTATTCATAAATATAAATTGAAATTTGAATAAAAATCAACTTTTGAAATATAAATAAGCAGAACAAACCAAAATATAAAACCTTTAAATAGAGACAACACGACTGTAATATTAAAAAGTGCTTTAATTCGGGAATGAGTCACGTAGCTCGTAATGTATTATTAGCGCCATAAAGGCAAGCCGTTTTGGAGGAAATACCAACCCTGCTCATGTAGGCTCGTAGATAATGTAATTCAGGAACATCTTACATAATCCTCCATCTTTCTCCTTTATTTTTCTATCGACTCCTCTCCATCCTACGGTTGCCTGAAAGAAATCGGTGCTAGCAATAAGGTTGCCAGTAGTTGCACCATTTTTTAAAGTCTTTTGTTATTATGATTGTCTTTTTTCTGTATGCGTGTTACAATAAGAGTAATATCTATCTATCTATCTAAAGCCTTTCTAGGATATACAAAGGAATTCGCCAATTTATTATGCCTGATTTTATATTTTTGCTTATCACAATTTTTCTATTATATCCTATGTTTTTCACTCCTTTCAGTTGCATAAACTAAGTAACTATTGACAGGTAAAGTTTACGTGTTCTTGAAAATTCTCCTAATGTCTTGCTTTTTATATTGACAAATTAATATAAATATCTATCAATGATTTATAGAAACTATGTCTTGTCAGGGAGCACCTGGACTCAATCTGCGTAGAACCGGGACGTTTGGCGTACAAGAAGAGAGGCCTATGCTCAGCAGTGGGCGATAGCAGGCTGATGATGATGATGATGTCTCCTCCTCCTTGCGTCGTAGTCCTCATTACTGAGGGTCGTGAATCCCCCCACGGGATGATGATGTCTAGCGTGGATCAATTAGCAAACAGTACCAAGCACTCATAGGACCAGTCGACATGCACATAGCTGATATTATATTGCTTAATATTTGCATTCAGTTGAATACAAAATATATCAGCAACAAATGTTAAGCCTAATAGTAACAGTTAATATATCAGTAACTATTTTTTTGGCACATGTGTGTCGAACTTTTTCTAAAATAATTATTCTTCTGTTTGGTGTGATGTCTTCATGTATGGCACTTTTGGCATAACTTGCTAAGTACTTTGTACTCTGGTAACTTATGTGCGCTTTAACTTAGACAGGGCCACAATTTCGCGCGAGTTTTGTACGAGCAAGTGATGATTTACATTAACGTACTTGCTGAGCTTATTTATCGAGCTTTCGGTATTGAATGAAGCTGGATATTTTTTAAAATATGTACGATAAAGAATATAAAGCGTTGAATAGTTCTAAATGGTATATTTTTTTATTTATTTCAATACTGTTATGAAATTATCGTTTCGTTACACCAAACCCTCGCTAAGAATAAAATACTATCAAACGAAACAAAACAATTTTCTAAAATGTATTAGATAAACAAGCAAAATAATCAAAATCAGATTCCCACATTCAGATTCGGGAAAAAAATCCTATCCCAAAGTCCCCTACCCAAATACTAAAACGTTTATCTGTTAAAGTGATTTTATAGTTTGGCACCGAATAGGTATTGATGGCGGCCATCTTAGTTTAATGATCGTTAACCGATAGTAGTGGTCGTGAAATGCACTCGAGTGAAAGAGATACAAGATGTCACATAAAGTGAGGTAGAGTGTTCACTGGAAGTAGTAAGTAGGTATTTAATATTTGATTTTACAACTAAATTTAATCGTGCCTTACGGGAAGTATATAATACAGTGATTTTATGTTTAGTTGTGTAGATCTATGTAAATTGAATTTTTTAGTAAATTAATCAGCTGTTGAATTCAGACTTCAAATGGAAAATCAAATTCAGTCAAAGTTTGTTGTAGCTCTGAAGATGTTGTATGTAATGGAAAACAACAAAAAATGGAATACAACAAATTAAGATTTTCTCTAAAACAAAACGTTGCTAAAAGGTAGTTGAATAGATCCCAACTCCATACTTACCTTATTTTCCTGTTTGCTGAAAGTTTGAGCTTACGAAGAGCTTTTTTTAAGATCCCGTTTTTATCTTTTTTCCTAGTTTCTTACGTGTTTTCTGCGCCGGGTGTTTGCTGCTCGCTCGCTGAGAGTTTCTCAGTCCAGTGCACACGTCCACTCTCGCCGACGTTGCGCCTTTAATTACATTAAAAAGCTTATTATTCAACTTTGTATTCCTCGGCGTGACCGCGCTGCGTGTAAATTATAAAAATGTTAAAAATTACCTCGCACTGGAAAATTCATTATCGCCTTTCTCGTTTGCTCCTATTTTACTTTTATTTTACTCGCCATCTCTGACCACTTTTACCGTTTTATTTACTCTATGTATCGTATTTCATGCTAAGCGGGAGTTTTGCATGATTTGAACAAACAATTTTACTAAAAGTCAGTTTCCCGTAATTTCACAGTATGAAATACAGCTGGAATATTTTTGCGGGAACGACTTCGAAGAAACAGTGTTTTCCTGTTGTAAAAGAATTAAAGCGAACCTAAAAAACTCGGGAACGAGCTCCCGAGGTCCCATTTGTAGTTAGAGTTGACTGAACATGACCATTTAACCTGCACCGTTCCCTTTCTTTGTTAAAAGGAGCATTTTTCTGGAGCTTGGGTCGAGATCTGGAGAGTGGCGGCCGCCAATTTGTGTTCCTCTACAGTACAAGAGACGGCTAGTATATAACACAGACACGTTATTTATTCGCGAGAGACAGATCGATCCGACTGTGCGACGTCCTGGACGTGTCGCCTGCAGCTTTAAATTCCTCCCAACTATTTGTTTCTCGAGGAAATTCAATAAAGGGAAACTTTACATTCCGCCCTGTGTGATTGACGGGGGCAATCGGATCCGGGAACCATCGCGGATATTATGAGCCTTCGCGATACTTTGATACTTCTCTCGTGAAGTTGCGCCGTCAAGCTGGCTTGTTCCGGAACAAAGAAGGAAGTTCCAGAACAAACTCCAACTGCTGACGCAATGCGAGCTTTTTATGGAGGATTTATTCGGTTTGTGTGTTTGTATGAATTACTGGGAGAAGTAAATGAACGGTCTACATAAGAATGAAATCCTCTGATACATTATTTGTTAGCTTCCACACATGTTTGTCTAATGAGTCAATGTAACATTTGGTATTAGCATTATAGTGGTATAGGCAGATTTTATAATAGAAAAATCTCGGAAAGATTTCGTCTACTGCTATTTCCTAGTACCTCGAGCTACATTTTGAATCTTTTTCCTTGCACCTAAGCTCCATTTGTCAGCAACAAGCACAACAAGCATATGGAAAGCAATTTGTGTAACTTGGTTCATGTTTTTCGAGTCGAGGAGCTCGCTACTTCTGTGTTCTGACTATGGCATGTTACGGAGCGGCGAAGCTATTTCTTTGACACGAGGAAATCTTGCATCGCGAGTTGGTTATTCAATAGAGTATTTCAATATTTGATACAGTGCCGATTTTCTTTACGGCATTTTTGAAGCGCGTCGTAGCGTCGTCGACATAAAGGGGCAATGTAGTTCGATTTGTGCTCGCTCGGCGACACTCGGCAAATTGTGTCGAATGCAATTTATTGTTGCGGATAAAGCCGGCTCAGAAACCTTTTCGCTCCAGACTAGGCTGATGTACTCAATCACAGCTCTCGACCGTTTGATACGTACTTCCGTCCCGACCGGGATTTAATGTTCGCCCCAATTTTCTAAACTCAGTGCTAACCAAACAGTTCGCAAGTTAATGTTGGTGTTTGAACGACCAATATTGGTTTTACAATAGAGCGGTTTGTAAGCAGCGGCTCGGAGCGAGCTCGTGAGGGAAATTACGCGATTAATTTGTGAGAAGGATGTGGAGAAGGAATATATTTGATTGCGGCTCGAGGACGGTGGCGCCGCCGACGAGCGCGCGAGCCTCAGGTCACGGGTTCGACGCCCGCCGCCACACCGTCACTCTGATTTGCATGTTTCCGAGCGATTTAATACTCCTCTTGTTTTCTTCTCCGTTCGTTTCTTTCTCGGAATCGTGACGAAATGAATTCAACGCATGACGCTGACTAAGATTTCATACGAGATCATTATGTTATTGCATTACACGTCGTATCTCAGTGTAGTAGAGTTTTAATTCCAGTGGCAGGTATAAAGTGAAGCTGACGGCAATATATTGATACCGTTCAATGGAAAACAACAGCCAGTCTACATAAAGGTTCCGAGAATCGTCGGAAAAAAAAGTAGGTTCAGGTTGAGTCGGTCGTGTCGGAGAGTTGTTCAACGGAGTGTAACGCCCTGAGATCGTGTCCGCGGTGTCGGCGCCTCACTCACTCGGGAGCCACACGCGGTCACCTCTCCTCGCTACCTCTCTACCTCACACAGCTCGCACTCACTTATTCCCACTTGGAATCATGATCGTGACTTTGAACTCCGACTCCGATCCGAGGTGGCCGGCACGGTCGATCTTACGGCGATTTGCATCGTGACCCCGCCAGAGGTCACATCGAGGTGGTCACGATCGACGACTGTCTCGTGGAAATGGGAGCACGCTTAAAAACTGGTCCGCGCTGTACTATGAACCATGGCACAGGAGGAGCGAGGACCCTCCGTCCCACGCTACCAGCCGCGCTCGTCTCGACGTCTGCGATCGCTAATTAACATACTGGCACTCGGCTCCCATCCACATTCACATGATTAAAGACCGCCCCGGGGGCGAGCGACCGAAAAATAGGCCAAATAAACCCCGTTTCGTTCCTACCCATACATTTCAGCGAAATTGTTTTATTCTATTGTCACATAGAGAAGATGCGTATCGGTGTTATTTTCGAGAGCGGAATACTGGTGAGTGGAACGCAAATTCCGCGGAATTTCGTTATATTATTTGCTGGCGGCGAAGATCCGAGATAACGCGAGGGTGGCGCGTGTTGCTGAAAAATCTAATAAAAGGGATGTAGGAGAGAGATTGGAAATATCGGTTAATAGTGAAGTGAGGGACAGAGGTGAGTCGGACACAAAGCCACGCTGCTCTCTCCTCGCCTGCTGTTTGATTCACTCCGCCATCTCCACTCTTTGACTCGTCGTTTATTGGATATCGTATTTCCTCAACTCCAGCTTTATTGTATCGCGATTTAATTTCAGATAAAAAATGTTTATAATGCAAATGTAGGTATCAAAGCTCTGCCATGCACACTTGCACACTGGATTTAATACGGACCTGAAAATTAAACGCGACCTTTTAAATATATAATGTAAACGGTAAGTTTTAAATTGCACGTGAAATATCACATGAGAGAAATGATAAATTGGAAATGTAAATTGTGAAATAAAAACAAGCGGGTAGCGCGGTGAAACTCGATTTCGCAAAAAAGCGAATCCGCATTTTTCCCCAAATGAAATTGCTATAAAACTAACGAATGTGAGCTTTTTTGTTGCTATAAATTAAGTAAACTGCTCTTACCTGTTACTTAACTTTATGAGACACGTTAAGTTCATAATGGTAAGTATTATTTCCATTTAAGTTGGATTATTTCCGGAATGCTGTTAATCTGAAACTGTGAATGAGCATTACTTTTCAGTTTATAACGCCCCATAATTAAGTTATTTATTCCATTTTGCGCGGAGATTCCGCTTTGCGGTTCCATTTGCAGGTATAATAAAATAAATCAACCAGAAAACCAACGAATATTTGCGACATTTTATTTTATTTTCACTGTAGGTTTTATCAGATTAGATCTAAGTATAAGTGTTGCATGTCTCTAAGAGCAATCATTATAACAGTATATGAATATGAGACATACAGTTTTACTATGCATTTTAAAATTAGTTGGTTTTCCTTGTCGATAAATATGTTTACCAAGTCTTAGTCCGTAATGTAAAAAATCCTTTGTTAGCTTCTGAACAATAAATAGATAGCAAACTTAACTGTTAAAAAGCTAAGGTTCTAAATTGTATTTTAGTTGCAAATTCTTTTTGACTTACCAAATAGCTTTTTAGGGCCCCAAAGCTCTTTTTAAACTTATAACCGAGCGAAAACAAAATCTTGATACCCCGCAAAAATGTAATTGTGAAATTCGATATTTTAACTTTAACAATCTAAAAGAAAATTGTGAACGAAAAATTCTCGGGCAATTTTTGTTTTAATATAATATTTGTACCGAATTTATATTTTAGGAGCAACCCTTGTCGGGTTTCATACAAATTGTCTCGTTAATTCAACTCCATTTCTAATTGAATATTGTGTTTGTAGTATTCTGCAAAGGGTGAATATAATTGGAGCCATGTTTGCGCCGTACCTACCCACCTACCTATGTATGTACCTACTCACTTGTGGATGCGAAATATTTTCTATTCAATGTTAGTTCACTATCATTTTGTTTGATGATGTCACTTTTTTTTAAACTATTAATTTTTTCGCCATCCCTAGTTCGACATTACGCCAATCATCATGATTTAGCAAGCTTGCGCCTCTTTCTCCGTATTATCCACAATAGCATATTTCTCTCGAATAGCATCATTACTTTAAATTAACAATAATAACTTAATTACTTACTTAAGAATAATAATAACTTTTTAACTAATAACTTAGTAGCGTAGTGTGTGATTTTTCATACATATGGAACACTTTAACAGAAGGTCCAACTTCGCATATATTGCAGTCAAGATAAAGCCGACATGTTTCTAAAATCCACTCGAAGCCCGGTCTAGAACTCCCGGAACAAAAGTGATAAAGAAAATATACGCCTCACCACGATACGAGCGTAAAGCAACATGGAATATAAAATTCTTTGCAAAGAAAATTGAAAATTCTGGAAAGGAGGACCCTACCCGACGTCGTTTCGCGAAAAACTTAAATTGTTATGCATAGCTTCCCAATTTGCGAAGAATCGCTTCGCGCGGCGTAAGTTAAGTACATATTTATGAGGGACGCGTTTACCTACTCCACGAACATCCGAGAGGCGAGCCTCGGCGAATATACCTCTCATATGCATAGTTTGTAAAAAATCTCTCACGAAGGCGAACATAAAACGGCGGATCGGTCCCGGCGGCGCGTATGTTGCCTACACTCAAACAAATTCAGACTTATAAAACTTGAAACGTGCACCAAACCCTTTTCAAACGCGGGAATAAGGCTCTAGTAGTAAAACATCCATAAACGGGGATGATGTATGGCTGTCGAACAACTCCAGCTGCTTCGGATCTATCGAATATCTAGATTAAACCTAACGCTATTTGCTATTACATTTAGACGTTTGCTTTCTGAGAATATATTTGTGAGGGTTTTGTCAGAAACATACATTTTAATGTTAAGTTTTTTGAAAAGTGGAAGTAACAAATCAAGTGAGTTTGCGGTCATCCATCTAAAAACTTACCTTGTCGATAGTTGCTGAAATTTGAAGATCTCCAATGAATAAGAGTACCTTTGTCCACTGCCGCTTCCGATCTTCCATAAGACCACTAATAATACTTATACATATTGTGTTTAGATACATTTCTGAAAGGCTCATTGTAGCACGTGGTGTTATACAACAGATTTCATCAGCTTCCAGTGCGGTCCTGACAATACGCGCCGAGTAGAAACTTACGTAATTGCGTTTAGCCTCAGAACACTGTGCACTCAGTAGGCTGGTTGGGGGATACTAAGAGAAGAATCATCATGGTTTCAATAAAATTTTGGTATTAAAAAGCATCGATAAATAAATCAACAATCATTTTACATCTTAAAATTGTAAGGGAAGCATTCAGATTATGAAATTAAAAACACTCAAGAAATGACAGCAAGATGAATAGAGAACTGAATAGTGCTGATGATAACTGAGTACTGAACTTTTACACTTTTAGTATGTTATCAAGAAATAAGTATAACGTGGATCAGCTTCGACAAACATTCACTACAAATTCAATTTATTAGGGTATATTTATACCACATTGTGGTTATCCAAGTGTTTCCAACTGCAAATCATACTCAAAATAATTACTATCATACCTAGACCAAAAGCCCAGTAGTGTACAGTAACCCCCCGGTAGGTGCATTGCAAGGAGCATAATTAGCATCGTCATTAGGCCCGAGGCGGGCTGGTAATAGTGCCCCAGCAGACACTCCAAACAACGCCGAGTTTTGCAAAAAAAGTTCGCTACCAGCGCGAAAAGAGGTTAACAGACGCATCCGGTGGTGAGAGGATTGCTGCACTATTCCAGGGAACCGTGGGTAAATACTAAATATGTACCTACTTGCCACTACTTGATACTTAAGTGAGCTTGTAATTCCATGTTTAAGCAGCACTTGATATACAACGATAGGGTGATAAACACATTGTTTAGTGTAAAACTTTAGTTACAAAGGACTACTTGAAGTTAAGCGCGGTAATAAGATAGGTAATATTCTAGTCACGCACCATGGGATAGTAAAAAAGTTTGTTTGACAAAATTCTACTGTAAATAATCTCGTAATACATGCATTTTTATAGCTTCTTTATGCAAACTTAATTCATAATTATAATGCATTTGCGACTGGCTAGTTGCTATTACCATGGAATAATATAAAAATAGTTTTATTGACTCTAGAAAAATATAATAAGCTACAATCCTCTTACCATCGGATGCGTCTGTTAATCTCTTTCTTTACGTCTCGTTTATTACATTTGATAGTTGAAACGTAACCACCATCAGTCACGATATACTGCTATCACTCTCTATCCTTGAGGACATGCATGTGATACATGGCCGTACACTGCTTGAGATACACTACTGGCTCCAGGGTGATAAAAACATCCAACAGTGTCCATTGGCCTTACGTCCACGTAATAGCTACATGTATAATAAAGGCGCCCAGCCTGACACGGGGTCCTCGCCAAGTATACGAGTTGAGAAGTTACTCTACCTTTGACTGATGAGTGTGGTGTACTACTGCCCCCTTAGACAAGAGGCGTATTATTGACATCGCGACGCGCTCCGCGGGGGAAAATATTACGTCACTCCCATACATTGGTCTTTCTTTTCCATAGGCGAGCGTCAGTACGCTCACTAAAATACGCCTCTTGTCTAAGGGGGTTGTATAGTAATATTTGTGCAGATTTAATTAGTTGCTTGAAGCTCAATATTTCGTCGTGTCTGGTGACTTATGGCGGGCAGTGCCCGCGGGAGGGACAATACCGAAGGCAGTTCGTTCACTCCTCTCCCACGCGAGGGGAAGCATCTATACATATATTGTAAAGAATATATGTATGTAGAAGTTAATGAACTGAATATAATTACATACAGCTTTTTTGGGACACTCCTTTATGGTTTAACAAAAACTTATGACTGTCTTTGAAAAAGTAAAAAACATTTGAATTGAAAACCGCCTTCTTTTGAAATTTGTTTAATAATGGGGTACTATTTATTTAAGAAATACTGATTACCTTTAATCAAGTAAATATCAACTAGAAGTAACTATTTCATTTACTAATTTAAGCGAGTGTTTTTAGAGCAAGTAATATTATTTATTTTCAGTAGTTACATTAAATATAAGGATGATAAAATATTTATATTTACCAAATAAATACCCCCACATAAATACAAGTAAGTTTATATGTAGAGACGACCCTTTGCCGAAGGGTTAATTGCCTAGTCCAATAACGATAGTTGATAAAGTTTTATCCTAAAAGTTTTAAAGCTTTTGAAATGTTTTGTAGTTCCAATTTCTCATCATACTCGTATTTTGCAACTGAGTTTTATCTCTCGACCAGACGAAATATAAACTTAGTTTAAAAATAATTAGACAGTTTTATTTACAGTCGTGAACTTGGGTAGGTACTTATGTTTATATAAGAATTCATATTCTTATAATTAAAATACCTAAACATGAAAGTAAAGTAAAGTAAAGTAAAAAGTTATTTATTTCATATTTTCATACTTAGGTACATTTAGTTGTTCATTAATTACCTATATTAAAATTCATACTTTTACGTACCTCGGTAGGCCTCTGGGTTCTGCACTAGGTCTGCTTGCACAGCCTGTATAGCAGGACCTCAGATTACTTCCCTCAGGACTGTGTTATAAGTGCGTTTTGAACATTTTTATATACACAAGCAATCTTTAGCCGAAAACTATAACATACATTTATATAAGTACAAATCACTTACTTTTACACAAAAAACAACAACAACAGAAGAAAAAACACAGAAAGAGTATTCGTTTGATGTTATAAAATATAAAATTAACTCTTCAATCGAATATCTTAAAAAGTTTTTGACTGACTAGATATTTAAAATACTTATTAGTTTGTCGTAACTATTTCTTGAAAAAAAAAAATGTTTAAGGAACCTTTTTTAATGTTAATTTTTGAATGTTAAATAACAGCTTCAAATAAAACTAAATCTACATTTTTCACGCATTTGTCTTCAATATTTCTAACACAAACAAGAAGTAAATTAACAAGTCATGACGACACAGAGTTGAACGACATCCCGATCACTTATACCGTGATAGGTACCTTTTATACGTACCTATTATATTGACGCATCGGACGATCTTTGTCAATCACAGTCGGTCAGCGGGGGCGACGTGATTTGGAAGTACTTTGTTAATAAACTGATGAAAATGTGATGAATCATTCATCCCAAGAGTTCATTGAGTTTATTTCATATTGTAATTTATTTTGGTGTGCAATAAAGTGATAGTGTATTGTATTGTATGAATAACCTTTTGCTTATGGAATATGTACTTAGTTTAGAAAAATAATGACATTAATTATTCGCATTTGTTTTAACTTCTCTCTCTCTTGAGTCATTTTTCCTCTTGACTGAGGGTCGTGACTCCCTCGCCCTTAAATCGTTAGAGTTTTTTTTTGGGCAGATACATCGTGGTGGGCGCCCAGGTCTTTCCACGGAAGACACATGTCCTCGGATATTGTGGTCCTCAGACATGTCGGTTTCCTCACGATGTTTCCCTTCACCGCTAACCGAGTGCAAATCCACACTTAACTTGAAAATACAAGTTATAAGTGTAGGGCCAGATTCGAACTAGGGTGCGTCTGGATGAAAAATAGACACAGGTACCGCTGACCCACACTCGTTTGACTTCATTATGTTTTAAATCTCAAGATTTGTTACATAAGTAGATACTCTTTTGTTACAATATCATACCATAATAATCAAAAATAGTAAGTAGTAGTAGTAGTAGTATCATAATAGAGGAGGCGAATGTGTTTGTTGATTTGTTTATTCCTCTTTCACATAGCTATGGATTGACAGATTTTCTTGATTTATGACATGGTGATAGTATATGGTCTGGAAAGTGACATAGGCTACTTACTACCGCGTTTTGTCACCCGCAAGCTATCAATAAAACAATCCATGCATACCACGTATGATTTTGTTTTTCTCTGAAACTTGATTAGACACAAACAAACATTTGAAACGAAAGCAATAAAACAATTAGAGTGTGGTCTCGTATCACAGGCGCCTAGAGGGCGGTCACCCATCACTCGCCGACGTAAATAATACTACAATAATAAATACCGTTACATCACGCCGCAACGTAATCTTGCTTAACTTCACACGGCTTTTTCATGCTACACTTATTTAACTCTATTTTAGCTTTTTTTCTACTCAGCTACTAAGATTATAAACGCAAAAGTTTGTGTACGTGTATATTTCTGAATTCCTTGCTCTGAAACGGTTGAACCGATTTCTATGAAATGAAGTATGGGGGTAGGTTAAACTCTGATAAACACACAGGCTAGGCTACTTTCAGTAAATGTGATGAATTGTTCGATTTACTCTTGTTTCGCGTTCTCATATCAAACGCTCAGTTGCCATAGTGTTTGAGTGAAGCAAAGCTTCTTTATCGGGGAGCTTTCACCCTTTTGTTAGGTGTTAAATAAAGAAAGGTTTGATGGCGGTTTACGGACAGATTTATCTCAGGTGAAAAGAAGCTGGTCTCGCATAAGCGGCTTGTTTGCCCCATATTCAGACAGCGGCCGGCGATAAAGCTTCCTCGATTTATGGCCGACGGAATTGCTCTATTGACGGCGTGACGGCGTCGAATTCGGTGACGGAGACACGTCCGTACGCTGCGGGCTCCGGATGATGAATGACGTACCTTACCTCGTGCTTTGACTGCATACGAACACACGGGGTCTCCTTACAGAATATTCGATCATAATAAACATATTGATTCAGAATATAAAAAAATAAACTGCTCTTAAAAATTACTTAATTAAGTACTTATTGATTCGGCTGAATGAGCAAGAAATAAGCGCATAAGTTGTCGTCTTTTATTTTCACATTTATTATATTTATGGCATGAAACGTGACGACATAAAATAATCCGTAGTTTACGACACTGACAGCTAGGCGTGGACAAATTAACCGACCCCCCGATTCTATTAACGGAATCAGTTATTTTTACGATTTCAAGTCGCCTTAAAGATTTTACAGGCATAAATTTTAGGGGTTCCATTCCGGAAATTGAATTGGGAAACGCACCCAGTTGTAAAAGTGACAGTTAGGTCACGCTATGCGTACAAATACATTGTTAGTTATTAGAATTTTGTGTGAAAGATGGTAATAAAAGTTTTAATAGCTTTTGTTTCTAGCTCGGTTGACGTAGCTTGGAATGGCTTCTTCACAATATTAACCACCATAATAATATTGGCGGCGGGTTTCATAAATCAGTGGGAGCGAGGGTAGTTCGCAATTAATCACGGGGTTTGTTTTGTCTCCGGCGGCGGCTGTACCTAGGGGGCGCTGGCCCGCGCGCAGACAATTCTCAATCAACGCTCTATTGGTACGAATTTTTAACTTTGGGTTGTGTATAAGTTTTATGAATTGACCTACAGTAACACTAAGAGGTAGGTAGTAAAGTAACATAAAACTAAATTCGGCTCTGCTTGAGAGATAATACATCCATCACATTACGTCGCCGCGTCGCGTGTGCTATGTGACGAGTATTTCTTCTTGAAAATATTATATACTCACATTTTACTTTCATTCATGTTTTCACTATCCAATTACTTAATCATTTACTCAGTTACTGGTATTATTTATTGTTACTAGATTTCTAATAACAATAAACAACTTGCACTTATATGCGTGTATCTGTTACGTGTGAAAATATTATTTATATTTTATATATTATTTTGTTTCAGGTAAAATATTCTGATACTTGAAACGAATATCATCAACGGAGCTATGGAAGATTCGGTAAAGTAATGGGTGCATCATAATAGCAACATGAAATCAATGGCAGAATGACGTCCACTGTCAACCCCTGAATAAAAAGCCTATCACTATATCCAGAAGAATGCACAACGATGATGCTTTTAATGGCATTTGACATCTTAAAAAATCTTCTCGCTGACATAACTAACTACAACTTTCTTATCATAATAGTTAGTAACAACTGTAGTAAAAGAAGAATGTCCGAACAAAATCAGTGGCTCAGATATCTAGAGTGATGAATGTGACTCGCGGAGCGCTTAATTGCCTGTCTCTATCATTTATACCGGCGTCTTTAATCACGCCGGACACTGGAAGGCTAATCTTCATATTTATTGTTGCAATATCAAGACTCACTAGATTTTTGTCATATTCTTCTTGTTCTTCTCAGCCGTAACACTCTTGGCATAGTGGTTGTGGCAAACATTGTTCTATTGTTCTGGGTGGCATATGTAGCTCGCCTCATAATATCATATTCCGAGACATTGCACACAGCGCCATCTAGCCCCACACTAAGCAAACGCTTGTGTCGATAATGAATATGAATGTGATGTGAATATTACGACTCTAGTTAAGCTATGTTATTGTATCGAATTGTTATGAGATATTGTAGCCTAAATAATATAACAATAACGCAATACCATCATAATCATTTAATTAAACAATATATTTAATTACGAACCTGCTAAGGACGGTTCCGGTGAGATTAAATAGAAGGTAATTAACAACCGGGTGCGACCTCCAGCATTACAATATAATCTTCTTACGTTTTATCACCCCATGGGATGAAATAGGAAATGGTAGCATGAACTAGATAAATTATAGATTATACGTAGAAAGTTTTTTTTTTAACTTTAACGGGTTTGCACTTGGCCATAGTTTACTTGATATCAAGCAAAGGCTATGGCCTAAGATGGAGCGTGCTTACCCGATAAGAACCGATTCACTCTCGCTTTGAAGATCGCTGGAATATAGTGCGTGGGGAACAGAGAGTCAGGCACGGAGTTCCACAACCTTGCGGTAAGTGAAGACAAATCTAAATCTAGTATTTCCAACGAATATTAGAATAGTTTTTTTTTGTGGTATAGGTTTCTACATATATAATCGTATGTACCTAGTAGCTAATATGCATTATGTGTTCACAAACTAATTTGGAAATACAAATCATAGAACCAGCTCGAAAAAAATTTTGTTTATCATTTTATTTGTAAAGAGGCCTTATGAAAAATTTATTCTTTCAGGAACAGTTTATTTACATAAAGGGTATATTGCTTTACTTCAAAATACATGGAAACTATTCATTCACTTATAAATATTCTCAGAACCAAACTTGTTAGTAGGAAATCAATTATGAACCAAGAACTTGAAGGGTCTATCCTAAAACCAGCGACTTCGTTTAATTAATTAATATTTCTAAATGAACTGAAAGCATATAATAAGTAGCATCTCGTAGCAATAACAAACAAAATAAAGACGTAAACTGTAACCCTAACTTAGTGCCTAAGTTTTATACAAATTTAGTTGAGCACACAAACAATAAGCTTAATAATGCAAGCTCCTTTGATTTGAATACATAATTGTTGAATCGAGCGAGTTAATGTTTAAACTTGAGAGTAATTTACGAAGGTTCTCCATTAGGTACTACTGTAGTACGGTTTATTTTGGAGAGTCTCTTTAATATGTATATTCGATAAAAGACTACTAAAGGTTTTTTTCTTTTACGTGGGACAGGTAAAAGTAATCTCATACTAATGTATACATGTATGGGTAATTTAAACTGTTTTGTTCTGACATTTATTGCAAACTTTTGCGTACATTTTTTTCGCAGTCTTCGTATTTGTTTGTAACCAAATCAAACTCTTTTGACGCTATCTCAATTCTTTGAAGACCGCTGATAATTTGTTTGCTACGTCTGAAAATGTCGGACGTTCTACACAAAAAAAACAATGTGATTTTATACATACGTTTAGGAAATAAAATATATCTAAAATAATTGTTAATTATTTTTAACAAGATTAACTTAGTATACAGCGTTTATAAATAACTTCATAAACTCCACAAACAAAGGCTTTGACTTAAATATATATCTATGGTACAAATATTGTAACCTTTTTTGTATGAAAACATCGTACTAGAGTCCAATACAATAGTAAATTGTAGGCTACAATTATATCGCGTGAAATGCCTATTGTGAAATTGGTAACCGCACATAACTCAGTCACATACTAGAGCGGGGTAATGGCTCAATAAATGGCAAATAAACAAGTAAGGTTGTAATCATAATCGTTACTTACCTCGCCGTGTGTTACTTCAAGCTTACTTACTGTACGTGAATTCCTAGGTCCTATTGGGATGCCTTGGATAATAAAAACTAGTTTAGTATGGCGCGAGTGGACTGTATTTATGTAAGTATAATGATTGCGCGTGCGGTGCGATAGCCGGGTATCGACGTTCTGTCGGCGCGCGTGCTGCCACCTGTCGGCGTTGGCGGGAACCTCCCTGGTTGGACGTCGACCTGTCCCGCCGTTATGTTGGCAGCGGGATGTGACGCTCCAACACTTACTTAGATTAACTAAGTAATCACACTGTAGGCTTTAGGGTTGCTGGCGTTGTTTTTGTGCTCAATAAAACCCTTTTCAATATAATTCTCACCAATCACGAAAGTTTCAATAATATAATCCAATAAGTTTATTTGTTACTTGTGGGTGCTCGCGCCTTCGCTCGCATTAAGAAGTATAACTTGCAGCCCCTATTGCTCCCTTTAAAAGTGGCATTTTCAAAAATTCTTTCTCAGCGGATGCCTACGTCATAACATCTACCTGCATGCCAAATTTCAGCCCGATCCGTCTAGTGGTTTGGGCTGTGCGTTGATAGATCACTATATCAGTCAGTCAGTCAATCAGTCAGTCACCTCTGAGTTTTATATATTTAGATATTTAGATTTAATTACTTAATGAAGCTTTACTCTCTCCCCCACGTTTTATTAGTTAGAGTTACTCTCATAAATTCTGTACTCTTTACATATTGATAAAATATGCAAAGGGAATTTGCAAGTGGTTGCCCGAGGATTTGCTCGCATTATATCTATGCCAATTACTTTTTTTCAAATCCTTCTTAAATCAATCCTTCACTCTGTAGTATCGTGAAAAAGCTACATACAAACCAACAGAGACACCTTCACTTTTTTATAGTTACTTAGATAAAGTTAATTTAGTTTAAAGTAACATTTTCCATTTTCACCAGGACTAACGTTTCTAGTTTCGTTTATATATTCCTAGCAAAAGAATTAGCAAGATTGTGATCTTAAATGCTTACTTTAGCCCATGTTAATTTAAGTACAACCTACTTAGCTACTATTACTTGAATTACAAGTTACAACCTTCTAAGTGCATGTTACTTGAAGGTTGCTACAACCTACAAGCCATGGTTACAATATCGCGGTAAAAACCTGTTATAATACATGCATGCGTGATAAATGTAACATGGGACCATATTAAGTTGCAACGTCAAGCACTGATGTTTGGGCCAACGTGTGAAAAGTTTTAAAGCTGAGATATAATTTGTGAAAAATGTTGATTTCTAGACAAACAGTTAACGATATAAAAGTACAAAAAATAATTATTTCATCTAGAGATAACAGTAATAGTCACAGCATCTTATTATGAATCCTCTAACTTGGTGATAGCTGTGTTACATATTGTAAAGTACGTTTCTGGTTAGTCCCTACTAAGCAGAGTTTCATAATAGGTACACAATAGGTACAAAACACGATAGTCGTTTAGCCATTAAATAAAGATTTGATCGTGATTTTGTTATTTTCCAAGCATCATAAAATAAAAACTATTGCTCATATTACAATCCAACAGTTAATACAAAATTCGCCTGAGCGAGTGGGCTTCAACCGAGCTATTGATTAACTGCAAACGTACATTTGGCCTCACACCGAAAGCTTGTTTTTCATAAAAGCTCACGCAAGCCCGAGCCTGCCACGTCGGTAAACCTACAACGTCGGATATTTAAATTGAATTTGCATAATAGAGTAAAGCAAAAGCTTTCGCATTAGCCCGGATTCCAAGGATAGTGAAGAGGTTAATTTTATTTGCATGTGTGTGTATAGATCATGTGTATTGCAATATATTATGTATGTGTGTGTTAGAAGAGCGCCCTTTGCGGAATCGTGTAATAAATATTGAAATACCCTCTGTGTTCTAATGAGATATGGCAAGGGCTACTTGTGCTAATTATAAGCTTTGAGATAAGTTCATAGGTATTAAATGTTAATTATGTTTTGGGAAATATAACTTAAATCTTGTTATCTGACCCAAAATATGTTTTCAATGTCAGGAAATTGATTTAAGGTCGTTTCATAAATTCAAATTGGTTCTTCCAAGACTGATTTGGGGCGAAAAATTTAGCAAATGAAAATATAAAGTTTCTGGAGATTTGGACGTTTTCGGCACTAATATAGATGCACATTTAATTATTATACAATGATTATACCTTATATCCGGCTGAAAACGATGAAGTACGCTATTAGTATAAATAGATATATGTATGTATACAAATAGTTGTTTTCATAGTTGTTATTCTCGTATAGTGTTAATTTCTGAACTCCCACACAAATTATATTATTACTATCGACGAGCCCCTCCGTACTGTGTGGGCCGAAATAAACTAAGAATATGATTTCTCTGATATCAGTATTTGCTCATTCAATATGGCGGCCTTATTTTCCCGGCCTGTGATTGGTAAACAATTTTATATGTACATATCTCAATCTAGTTCTTGGTTAGTTAGACTGGTATTTATGGTTCATTGAGTAATTTGAGTAATAGAACTATCGATGTAGAAGCAACTGTTTCTTTAGAAATTAAAAATTATATAACAAGTAATTAGTAAAGTTTAGTTATTTTTATTTTTACGTAAAAATATGTAAATTTTAGTGTTAAAGACATCAACGCGTGCGCGCGCGCATAACAGGTGACTAATTTCTTTGAAATTTAAAATCTTTATAAAAATATAGGTTTAGATCAATGTACCAGGTTATCTGCAACAATTATACATAGACAGACTACAAATCTTTTCCGACTTAATTATTATAATATTGAATTCACGTTAGGCTTGTTCATACATCCTACAAATTTAATATGTCCATATCGTCCTTTCTATGCAAGTTTATTTTTACATGATTATTAGAAACACATAATATCCTCACCATAAAATACAATACTTAACTACTTATACGATACATAATATCAAACCGAGGGCAGGGTATGTAATAATTCGCGAAGTAATTTCAAAAAGCCTGTCCCTTCTTATTTGTTATCAAACACTGCAGATGGGACAGCTCGGATCTGTGACGTCACGACCAGCTGAGAGGTTATACAAACTTGCCTCCTTTCATATTTATAGATAGTTTAACTCACGAGGACGTGCACAAGTTTTTCGTTGAGCTATTGTAGACATCTGCCCTCTTCGGTTGTGGGTCATTCAGTATATACACTTTGATATTGTTGATTTTCTTTTTGTTGTTGAATAATAATAAAATACATTTAATGGGACACGAAACAACAAAAGATACAGAACAGTTGATGGAACCTAACCAATCATTCAATCATCAAACTGTAATCAAGTGTGAGTATTAAAGTTTCAGAGTTCTAAAGCGTTTAAAAGATTTTATTTTTTCTGGAGCACAAAATGCTTTTGCTAGACTAACAAAAGAAAACTTTTACATAAAGTTGGTATCTTGGAATTACGTTAATTCTTTCCTTCATAATATTTACGTGTGTCGATTGTTTTTGATGATAAATTTGTTCGTCTTAGTATACTGAACTATCTGTAACAGAAATCGGGTTATACTTATATTGTGCCAATCGCAATCTGTCAGGCCGAGTGTACATTTATTGATTGATAGGAAACTTCGGTTTCTACATCCAGTACCAGATCTATTAAGATATGATGCTTTTGTACGTTTAATGTAGAAAATAATTGTTTTAATCTACTTTCAATCAAAAGTAAATTAAATTGAAGTGGCTTTAGTTATTTTAGTATGTCTTCTCACAGACTATTAGAAGCTTGCGTACATCTTTGTGTTATTTTGTAACTTACTGAATGTTTTTTAAAACTATCTAACTTTTTATGACATGGAGCTTCTAGAAACGGAATAGCATAATGAATGAAAATAAACTGATACCAAATGGTATTTATTTTTCGGTTCAGACCGTAATCACCCACTGTAACACATGAAAAGAAAAATACACTGGCTATCTATTTTTTCCATGCTTTAACAAGTTATATCTATTCCAAATCTCTTTACTGACTTAGAAACAGATAAAAATAAGTATCCTAATTTATTATAGACGTTGAAGCAATTTATATTTGATAGACATTTTAGTAGTCCTCGGCGAGTTTATTTAGGACCGTTGCCTGCAGGACTATAGCCGGCTGTGATTGGACACGAGATTCTATATTTATTGTGTACATAAATCCTTAAGAATAAGGTAAATATACGGTCTGAAGGACCCCTACCTCTGAGGTATAATCGAAATTTTGTGCCCGATTTACCCTCAGAGTTCATATTCGTTGAATTATAGAGTTTTTTTTATTAATATTGGATATTTTGTGACTTATTTTATGATTGTACGTCTGCTGATCATTCTTAAAGAAATTTAATTTATTTTCTTTATTGCTAAGTCTTAGACATTCTTGAGCAAAATAACTATCTATATTGTACAAGAGTTCATGGAAGCTGAAGATGAGCAATTTTCTAAGTATAAAATATCAGCTTGAGCTTCACAGAATGTGTAAATAGATACTTCATTGTCGCTGACGCTCGTCAAAAATTCACAATGTTCATCATCACTTGATTAAAAAGGTTCAACACCCGGCAACAGCGAGAATGTTCTGCGCGTGCTCGAAATTGTTGTCCAAACTCTGGTCTGGTTACACGGTTCTCTTAAGCTCTAAATTAATTAGCTATGGCATGAGATTGGCAAGTCCACTCGAACTCAGCCAGGTACAGACCGCACCAACTACGAGTGTTTCCAAATAGTTTCATTTGCAAGGCTTTGGATACAAAGCGAGCTATTTCAGAGATAGCCCAACTTTGTATTTATATTGTTACAAGTTGAACATCAAAGTTGGAATTTGGTGCTGGATGTAGGCGGAGGTCAGGAATTATTTTCAGGTTTCGTTATGATACTTATTAATTTATATAGTAAGTTGGAATGAAGAATTTACCATAATGATTTATTATTCATTGTACTATTATCTAGTTGTTATTTGAGTTGGGCCTATTGTAGAATAATAATTTAGTAAAATTAGATTTGTACGAGTATCTATTATTGGCAGTATCTTTTAAATACCTCATATATTAAAATTTTCCTGGGGTAACTATTTACGCAATTTTTATACCTAATATTTTGTAGCGTAATTGTAAGAAGTCACATTTTTATGCCCTAGTATGCTATTAAAATTTTAGCCCTAAGACTAAGGGGCAAGAGCTACTTAGGCACGCAATGAACTTTATCTTTAGGCATAAAATGTGTGAATTTTATATGAGTCCGGACCCTTTTTAACGCCTCCTCGTGCGGAGGAAGATTACCCACATATGTTAGAGTCGGCCAGTGCCTTACAAAATTTTATGAACCTTTTCAAATGTTGCGTAGAGCAAAGTATTCATAATTCCATCCATAAAATGCCACGTAAGGTGCCTTAAACCTTTTAACCCAAACAATTGGAAAGATTAGAGAGGTCGTTCGACCTACATTTGTGGACTTATAAAGATGAACGGGAATTAGGTTACCATAAAACTTTTAAGGCGTTACAAATAGGATTTTATTTTTTTAATTAAAAGTTATTACTTTTAATTACATGCTGAAATGCGCTTTTAAAAGTTGCGCACGAACATAGAATTGTAGGAGAATGTTTTAAACTGTAAAACCACATTAAAGTTAATGACAACTATTTTTATTGCAAAACTGCCAAGCACCTACACTATACCACATAATACGTATTAAACATTAAAGAGAACATAAAATCAGTCATTAAATGTCCAGTATGAGCTTCAAGAGCTTAACAAAACCAGAGATTTTCACGTGTTATTAAATTTTCGACATGTTAATCTACATGTACACAATTTTTCCTGGTTTTCCCTCTATTCCACTTCCTAGGCGAGTATTTCTAAATCCGATCAGCAGCGGGCCGCGTCCCGAAGTGGCAACCCGTGTTAACGCGACATCGCTTTTGTCTTAGCCAACTGAACCGTGCTTTAGGACCTTTAAAAATGCTTTTGCTACTGTGCTACTGTTAGATAGATAGAATATGTATTTGCAGTAGTATATCTACAAAGTACAATAAAAAGAGCTATTTCTCTTTTTACCTACTAACATACAAAAATCCTGTCTCAAGCTGGTCTTAACTTAGCTTGTGCTGGATGTCAACTGTCGGCGTTGGTTTTCCATTGAGACCGTACCGTTGACTATTTTGTATCTTTTTGAAACATATTTCTTTGAACAAATTATGTAGATTCTTCGTTGTTATCTTCGATCAACAATACCAACGTTGTTATTTAATTTGTATGTTATATATGTTACGGCTAATACCCGAAGTGCGGCTTAGAACTAGGTGTAGCCACTTAGTCTTGGTTAAAACCTAGTACGAGCCGATTGTTTTCGGGTAAAACTAGGTCTCAAGTCCTGTTGTAGTGCAAGTGTTGGACTCGAAGTCACTTGTCTGTGACAGAAGGTAGATTAGGTTCGTTAGGTTGCTTTCTACCACGCACATGCGACGACGAGCGAAGCGAGGAGGAGCCAACTTCTTTCAAAACATGTTTTGATTCGGGGTTTAACCAAGAGTAAGTGGCTACACCTAGTTCTAACCGGCTAAAACTAGGTGTAGCCGCACTTTGGGTATTAGCCGTAACATATACAATAAGTTTCTGTAGGGTAAAGTCAATCAATAGCAAATTCATTAGGTCACATTGCTATACGTCTATTTCATATCCACATTTTTCGTAATGTTGTTGGTTACAGATGAAATCCATAGTAAAATATTGTATATCTTATTTGCAATAACAGTACAATTAATTAACCTTAAATTTTAATATAATATGTAATGCCTAATGTTAAACTTGGATCATAATTATATAGGTACATAGGTATGTGTAATTTGATTTTTATGAAGTTTTTTAATGAAATCCTTGTCTTACAATAACCTTATGTTAATTAAAGCAAATAATGCACTATCAAGTTGTACACTGTATCTACATACTGCTAAGGTTTACAACGTGCATGTAAAAAAGCTATTGCACTTATTTGCAAGGCGCGGCGTTTGTGACACACATTAAACGTGTTTTTTACTTTGCAACAAAGTACTAGAATAGCATACTTACTATATACTGTGGTACTTAGGTATAATGTGTGTGCAATAGTATACATGTAAGTTCAAAGCTAAGGGACAAACATGAAGTTTTTATTTCTTTATTTGTTGTAGCTTTTTAATCTGGTACAAAATATTAAAAATGTTTACCGTTTAAAAGGTTATTTAGCCATTAGCGTTATGAGTTACGAATAAATAAATTTTCTTTACTAACTATATTTGCTTGAAGATATTTTTGCGCTAAGATTTATCCGTCATTTATAGAGTCTGTAAGATAAGTCTTAAAACCTTAGAATATGTCCCCGGCGGGCAGGCAGCGCAGTTTACGAGGCAGCTATCAGCACTCGTCGCTGGACAGCATGTGTTTACAGCACCACTGTGTGAATTACAACACATAGATTCTTAAATGGTATCATAGTGGTTCTTTCTATGTTAGTTTTAGTTGTTTTTCGCCTTCTATTTAAAAACACACAGAAAAACGAATGTTATGTAACTACAAACATAATACTATTTATTTTAAAGAACTTGCCAAATTATGCTCATTAAATGAATCCATTTGTGGGTGGTGTTTACCGAACGTCTACTGACTTTTATTTATTGTAAACACAATTATTTTGCAAAATTAAGAGGGGGAGCGGATATTCAGTTTGGATATAAGAACTCAATGTTACCATTTTCTGAAAAAACTAAAAAATAATTTGGTTTTATTCTAAAACAATAGAAACATTCAATCAGTATCTATCATAGATAATCCACAGCCCCCGTAAACGCGCGTTACAGCCGCGACGGGCTCCGCAAACGTCGGCTCCGAGGGCTCTAAAAACTACACAAGTGCGAACCACGGCTAATTAATCCGCTGGGAGAGTTTATTATATATAACAGGACCGCCATTACAACGGAGGACTACTGAAAGAAACAGATAGAAATGTATTTGATAGTATTTGTTTAGTGAAATACTCGTACTCCGAAATTATTCCGTAAAAACATTCTTAAAGTAACTAACATAGGAATAAATACTATGTATATTTTGTCTGTGAAATATTAGATGAATAAGCTTCGTCTACTAAACTAACAACATCTAAGACTAATGTAATGCATAACATACAGCACACTGCACGCATCAATAGCAAATTTATGGTCGAGTAAAAAGTGGTCAGTCTTATGCTAATAATGTAAGAATAATATTTAAATTCCTGTATATTTCCAGGGTTATAGCAAAACTTTTTTTCTGATTTTTCACTTCACTCGCTAAGTCTATAAGTGCAGTGTCATTTACCAAAGTATACTTTCTGTTGTGCCGCAAACACTTCCGCCCATGAATTCGCTGCTAAAATCAGATTTGAGAGTACGTCAGTTTAGTAACTCGCTCAAGGAACTGGCCTGTTTGTGTAAGTGCTTTTTGAGTCAAAGTGAATTTATTTGCCAGTCAGGGCACGTTGCGGCCTTCAATCAGATGAAACAAAGTAAATATAAGCTACTATATAAGTATACAACTTGCCAAACGCTACTCGTTTGTAGGCTGTGTGCGATGGCTTAATGTTTAGTTTGAGACATAGAGACACGTGAAAATAATTGACTTAGGTTTTATAAACTTAGTAGGTAGGCCTCGCAGTATTACGTGCCATTTTTTTATTGTTTATATAATGTGTGTTACAAGTATCAAAAATTAATAGTAAACAAACATCATTTTAAACTCAAATTCTCAAAAACTCTCGATCTCTGAAAGAATCGTCTTATCCTCTTTGATAAAATATTTCACTTAACATTAAAGGTAATAAAAGAAAATTAATAAACAAAAAGCTTTCTTTTGTAACTGAAAATGAACAGAAAATGTCTCTGCATTTTTATGAAATAAAGAGTTGTTCAAAGAATATGTGTATTCCATTAATTACTCGCATTACTCCTCGCTTTTATTTTACGTTATTCTGAATTTACATGTATGTGAATGCGTAGGTATACCTATATATATGTGTATATGTATGTGAATGTAAAATGGCGTCGAATTAATGCAGCCGTTTGACCCGAAAGTTCTCGAAAACAGCCGTCAGTTTCCGAAGTTGGTCACCAACAGTTGCCAAAGTTCCCATGTATTGGGTCAAAGCCATGGCTTCCGTCCAGACATTCCATCCAGAAGGGGGTCACATCAAGGTTTCTCTCTCTATACTATTTGGCTCCACACCAAATGGCAGAAGAAATCAGGCATCCTCAAGGTTGTGTGAAAGTGCACGACCCTATTCGAACGCAGACTCAATAATTTTATAGTTCTACTAATGGCTATGAATATAAAATAAGACTTGAATACAAATCGCTGCATATATTAGTAAAGTCTAGTCTTTGGAAATTTCATCTCTTCTCTAGTCTCTAGTCTTCATCGTATTACCAGATATTACTCGGTTTCATTAAGTTTCTAGTAATGGTTGGAATCAGTGGCTTTTTTATCTGTACCCGTTCGTTTCAAACTCCAATCTGAATTGTAATTGCAGAAGATTAGATACAAATGTAATCGCGGAACGGATATGAGTATTGGCGCTTGCTCTGCGAATCTTCGCAATTTTTTAGCAATTCTCATTCAATCTGGATAATCTGAGGACGATCAGTCTTGTTTACGGTACATTACCCGCGGGTGTGGGTAGTCTACAGAAAGGGGGTCGTTGAAAAATTGACGCACTTTAGAATTCAGTTAGAAAACACATAAGAAACTCGCTCTTCTTTGCGTGGGGTGATCAATACAGGTTCCTTGGTAGTCGATATCTTTTGTCGAAGTTGGTTAATGTGTTTTTATGTGTTGGTTGTGTGGAATTTACAAAGGAATATGAGAATTGTATGATTAATCAATAATATCGAGGTACCAAAGATTACATAGATTGTTGATAGCATATTTCATATGAAATTTAATCTCTCTCTATTGCGTACAACTTCATGAAAATCATTCTTGGATAAAATATTCAATAAATCATTTCTTTTTTGTATTAAACACTTATAAATTAAAAGAATATTGCATGTTAAGTACTCATTAGCTGTAGAAGGTTACACCTACATACATACTTATTGTGAAGGTGACCAGTCTCCTCTGAGACGAGCATTTCCTGTTCAATGCATTTGCATAAAATGCTTCTTACAAATATAGGTTTATTTTCAACTTTAAGGACATAATAATAGGAGTCATTTTGCTGTGTTACGCTAAATGGGTGTTTAAAGATGAACTAATTAGTTATTTTCCATGGTCTCGTAGGTGCAGCGTCATAACCGCTTTTGTTGTGTTATTTTTTCGTTTCTATAAGCTACTATAAAATACAACTATTTGATCTAGCCAAACGATACGATGATACGTATTTGCATTTGAACTTGTATTTTTTAGATATTAATGGCATGACGTTTTCGAAAGATTTCAAAGAAACTTTAGTCCTTAAGATAACCCTCTAACGCCCTCTGTCCCAATCTATGTTCCAAATTTCCTTGTACTTGTGTTCTTTTGTTATTGGTGTACAATATAGTATTTTTAATTGAATTGAATTGAATAACCCTAATGTCTGCCGACCTCTCATTGTTGACAACATGTACACGTTCTTCCCCTTTTACATTCAAGCATCATACTACCAGCTATAAGGAAGCTAATGCAAAACAGTGACAAGACCAACATAACATCAGGTTGTAGGCAAGGTGTCTGAGTTCCAATTTCCGTCCGCCTCGTCTCTTCCCCGTATGTTATTGGATTTTTTTCGCAATATGCTCATTGCGTACTGAGACGTAAAGTGTCGCCATCTAGAATTACAAGACATACGACACCGACGTGGATGGGAAAACAGTAAAAAGTGTTACATCTGGTTTACAGTTTAGGTCTTCGAATATTTGTATTACAGTTGTTTAGGGCCTTAGATAGGTAGGTAGTTATTTAGTTCGCATGAAAGCGAAGTAAATTTTGAAAGTTTTCAAATAGCTTTTTGTTAAAAGCTCGTTTGTATGTATAATAAGTATGTATGTATTTACAAAAGAAAAGTATTTAAGTATTATATCTGTTATCTAGTACCCACGATGCAAGCGTTTGCTTAGTGTGGGGCTAGATGGCGATGTGTGCAATGTCCCGGAATATTTAGAAGCGGTCTATATTATGACGAACATAAAAAATTGCAAGGTACACATACAAGTAGATTTACCATTGGGTTATTTTAATTTCTTGTGTACATTTGCAAAACTTCAATCAAAACTTAGTATCTAATTAAAATATAGGTTGTTTAGTTGTTGTTATTGTTGATTGAATATTTTACATATTTAGTTTATTTATTTTAAACCGGTATTGTGAAAAATATAGTTTCACATTAAAATTGCATTTAATATCCAAGTTATATTGCAAGCAAGAATGTATAAAAGCTCCCATACTGGTTCCGAAATCCTGTAAGATATCCCAGCATCCTACTAGATATGTACACCTTATCTCGATCTCTCGTTTGATTCGACGCTTCACTTCCTACGCCTGAAACTGCCTGAAACTCTCTCACTACACCAAAAATATCGGAATTCAGCTCGGCTTTGTTTTTCTTACACATTTCCCAATAGACAAAGGTTTTCTGAAATTGGACAGCAATCAGCATCTAGAAAAACATGTCTGGAAGCCAACGACCTGGTTATATCTAACCTTTATCGGGCTGAAATATTTATTTTTTTGTTCATATGTGTTAAAAGATCAAAAAGGTAAAATACATTTGGCGTTTAATTATTTACAATTTGATATTGCCTTTTCTAAAAGGTTATCATGAAATTAAAGCGCTCAGTCGATTTACATTTAAAACAAAAATGAAATCGTATTAGCTTTAGAATGTTTTACGTAAAAGTTGATCGTTTTATAAAGTGCCTATTGCGATGGCTTGATTACATCTATGGCGACACTTATGGGAGCTTTCCTCCCTTGAACGACACTTGTTTGCCTTTTATCTTGACATTTCATGATCATTCGCGATAAATCTCCAAGTATTTTTAGCAAAATGAGATATTTAATAAAGAGGCATAATATCAAAATGTTAAAACAATAATTTCTCAGATTTTATCAATTTAGCGGTTTCATTTAATTGGAGGGGTTTGATTAAAGAACTTGTTCAAATATGATTTCTTACATATTTGGTACGCATGGAATTTCATCCCTCTCTTTCTCTCGTACCACCTATGGAATACAAATGTCTCTCTATAGATACTATTATGTAACCATCCATAGAGTGAGTGACATTTGTCCTGGCTGCAACTAATATCTTCCGCGGAGTTTTTACTGGAAACTAACGCCAGGGTTCTGTCCATAACAGCTTCTTGCAGGGCTGTCAAATCCATTACCATCACGTGAGTCTCAAGAATCTCAGCAGCAGCCCTGATGCGAAGTACCTCGTAAATCGTAATGACCCCGACGCATTGTCACTTACGACCCCTAAAAGACAGCATAAACAAACAAACAGATTTTGTCTATGGATTTACGACAAACATTAAACAGACAATGTTTCGGATCGCCGTGAAAGCAACATCCACTAATTTTACGAGAGCTATATGAAAGTGGATAGGATTTATAAAGGCAGGTTTTATGTAAATTGATTGGAAAGGCCATTTTATCGGTCATAAAAATATTCAAATGCCCAATTTTTAACTTATCCTTATATTATTAAATCACCTGTGGATTTTGGCAGCACCATTTCAGAGCCAGCTTGTTTTTTTTTTAATTGAACGTTTTTGCACTTGACAACAGTTTGCCTGATGGTAAGCATTAACTATGGTCTAAAATGGATCGTGCTTACCCAATAAGAACCGGTTCACTCTCGCTTTAAAGATCGTAGGATTATAGTTCATGTTCACTACCATAGCGTCACAAGCATGGGGGTCGCTTCAGATAACTTATCAGTAGCGTGGTTTTAACGTAAAAAAATTAGAGCCCCACAAATCTATGTAAATATTTATCACTAACCACTCAAGTTTCTCTTTGTGTAAGTAACCGTTTGTCTGTAAGAGGGTTACGAGTAGGCACAATGAAGAGTTACAGAAGGGTCTGAGCTTTCAGTTTGATTGACGTATAAATAATGCACGGTATTGAGGTAGGTGAGACGCGGACGTATTCATTAGCTGATTGGAGGACGTGCTGCCGCCATCTTGAAATAGGGCGAGATATACAAGGTTCAAACATGGCACTAGATTTGATGCTTGAATTATGTCACAGCGGTCTAGTTTTTTCAGATACACAATTCATAAGCCTCGGCAAAAATGTCACGTTTACTAACAACCGCTTGTTAACTGGAATATGATCACAAAAACAAGCTTTTACAAAAACCATAGATTCCAGTGACCAATGGTTCGATTTTCAAAAAAATATTTCTCAAGCGGCTAGCTACATTTTAATCCGAAATAAATTCGCCGAATTTATTTACGAGTTCCATAACCCCACCATAGACAAAGTCCGCAGGTTTTTAAATATCGAGTGTAGAGTTTATGACGCGTAAGCCAGCGGGCTAAGCGTCCTAGAGTTTGTATCACGTCTGAGCGTGATCACAGGTGCGCGGCGGCGGCATTAACCAATAAATAACCCGGCGTTAGCGTCTGCCGCCGGTTTCATGATCAACGTAATCTAACCAGCCATGATATAGGTACAGCGTGCCTGAATATTTTCCCGATAAATTTTGTTTTTATAGAGGAAACACGCTACCTAGTCGGGGCATAGACAATTTCGGGTGATCGTAAACATTGGCCGGATTGAGTTACTCTCCATTTGCCTTTTAGTTTCAGGTTTATGAAAAAAATTGTTTTTGCGTCCCAACGGATCGATACGGATGGGGTTGATTTTGTATTTTGTTGTTTTTTGGATTGATGAAAATACTATGTTAAACTACAGATCATTTTAATAAACCTTGATAGATAGTTTTATCATTCTGTACTCATTGCTAAATTGTAAAGTATAACATAATACGCGCGTATTGAGAAAAAATGCAAACCATTTCCACAGCCGCATTTTCTATTTACGGTCAAGGTACAAAAAGTAAAAAAAATACTAAACATACAGTTAATAACACACAACCAATTTAAAGGGAAAATTGGGATAACGCCCGATGATTAGGCGAAGAACTCTCGAGAACAGAATTAGCCGACAACATGGCAACATTTTCCCCTCAAGTTAAAAGTACTTTGAACACAACAAGCTCCAATTAAGGAACTAAGTTTCCTTTGATTGTTTCTATAAATATTTATACTTTGGTCCATTTAGTATGTTAACGAATGCGTGGTCCGAGCTCCGGAGGCTCGCGCGAAACATTAGCAATGCGATCTGGCTAAATTGATATAGGAGAAGCCATGATCAAATACACTTTATGGTGAAATATTCAGTTATTCGGACCGATATATCAAATTGTCTTCTTTCTTATAATTTTTTTTTCTGACCAGTGTCTTTGTAGGTAAATAAATGAACACTTCAGTTTTCGTTGCTTACTCACAAATAGAACGTACCTACTTACTAAGTAACTAAATAGTACTTATTACTTTATTAAAAATGATGGAATAACGTTAGGAAATGTTAACTGAGAATAAATCTACATTCACGTATCTGGAAAGACGTTCATTTTCAAATATGTGTGGTTTTTCGAAGCATTTGAAATTAAACGAGTTTTAATAAAAACCTTGGACCAAATAAGAATTCTAGAAATAGGAGCTTTCTAGTTTAATGTTACCATGTTCGAGGAAAATGTTAAATAAATCCATATGTCGTTAACATTCATTACTGATTTAGGCGATTCTCTGAACTATCTCTTTGGTGTATTTTGTTGGATATTCTATTTGCAAATGATTTATGTGTGGGTTTGACAAAAAATACATTTTACTTTGTCAAGGAATTTCGGCTGTAAAGTGGGTTATAATGTAATTTATGTGCATTATGTAAGTCTTCAAATCGAGACTGCAATGACTTTTTTTTGCTTTTGATCATACTCACTGAAGTATTGCTTAGCATCAGGTATGCTAATGTGAACTTAATATGTTTAGAAAGTCTACAAATATAACGTAGTTTTTACCAAATTCACCGATAAAAAAACTTAAAACCGAAACCTCATAAAACGTGTCATCGAATAGCGAAACAGGCAAATTAATTGGCTAAAGAATAACAATACGGCTCGATTTGGCTGGATAACATTGTTAGCGGCGACCTAGGAGGCCCAAAGGTCGCCCAGTTTGGAGATTATCCAACTCGGAGGCTTCTCGCTGACGTCACCTGCCTTCTCTTGTTATTTTTAACAACCTCCAAGCTGCGTAGTTTGGTTTTCACTAGACAAATTGGTTACGATAACTAGATATATGAATGGATGTTTGCAATTGAACTGAAAAGTGTGATCATTATTGACAGCTGTCGAAATATAAGGCTTTATTAAAAAAATACTACCAATAATATTAAATTATTCTTCTTCTTTTTTCTGTTATATTCTTCTAAAAAGTTGTGAGATTGAAACGGAACATCATGATAAAATATTAAACGCTTAGTCATATTTACTTGGAGCTCAATTTCGCGTCTTTAATAAAATTTTGAGAGCGATTTTCTAGCGATATTGCTCTAAGTCGGCGAGCAAACGCGTTTTCTTTGCACTGCGAGAGTGCAGTCTGAAGTTTGCTTTGCATCAAATGTTTATTCTGTGTATTCTCTGCCTTACTACGGCTTTAAATGGAGTTGCTAAGAGAACGTAAACACCCCTTAAAAGGAGTCCAACATTACTGCACAACTTCCGAAACCTGTTTGCGATATTAACCTCTCGCTTCCGCGTTCACACTTAAATAATGCTCACAAAAAACAAAGACGCAAACAATTTGTTTTATTAGCTTCACACGTGTTTTCAAAACAAATTCCGTTTATATAACTCCCGACCCAGTGACCTAGTAGACTGCACACGATATTTGGTGCGTGAACGCCGTGAATGACGACTTTGATCTCATCGGGAACTGTGCTCTACGCAAAAGTACCTTAACGGCTAATAAATAGAGGTGAAATTAGCTTGTGTTGTTGAAGTGAAAAGCTGGGCCTTTGTCAAAGGTAACAAAGCAGTTCCATTGAGCAGTTGACGCCGGTTGCGTGGCGCGGACGGAGAAAGAATACAAATCCTGCACTAGAAGGGCGGGGTATAGGTACTAACCAACTCTCCTCTCGCGCTGATGATATTATGTCTGTTTCAATTTAAGTAAACAGGATGTGAACCTAAACATGCGAATGGTAAATTGGGTTAGATGTCTTTAAATTGTTATTTACCCTTTGTATACGAAACTGTCATGTGACTTATCGACACAAAATGGAATGTTTTTTTATACACATGTACATATTATGTATAATAATATAAAGCAATGTACCAAGTTAACCCTGTGGAGTTAGTTTTCCGTCAATAGCCACGCGTGGATGGCTCCGCGCCCGCGAGCGTGGCGGCCGGCGGCGGCCGCGAGGTGACCTTTGCAAATTGCCTGCCATTTTTGGCCCCGACGCAGCCAATGGTAATAGCTTCCCATCGATGGGAAAGTTTGACGGACTCGGGAATTTGCTTAATTGACCTGTGAGGTGTCAAAGGTTAACGTTGTTTAATGTTCAATTAGTTGTAGTCCAGTAACCTTCATAAAAAGGTATTTTTGGAGTAAAATATATAAAAAATACGTTTAATTGAATTTGAATTTGAATAAAAAACTTAACTATGTACCTATATTATGCTTTTTTCGTTTACGCCTATGAAAAAGTAGAAAAAATTTACTATCTTTATTTCTATGCTAAAGCTTTCCTTCCTAAAATACATGTATATTTTAGTAAAAGCTCATGAATATTGCGAAGTGTATAGTTTTTACCTTTCCATAACCGTTATAGTATGAAGTAAACGGCGATAAGCTATCACTAACCGAGGGTCGGTTTAGGGCCCGTTAAGGATATAGTTATATTCTACGGCGGGCACATCAATGGAGTCGTATAGAAATAAATCTATACCCTATATTATTACTCTGCTTCTGGACTACGCCTTTTATGGACTTTTGTTTTAGTAAAGCCTTCTTTATTAATAAACTCTTTTTGTTTTATGTCGTTTGGTTTATGATCAACATTTTATGGAAGTTCCAAAAACAAATCATTCATTGTGAGTACTATTGTCTACGTACGACTTTATTGTTTTAGTTTAGCCATACACACATGTTTTACGTAGTTAATTGTATCGCGTTGAAACACATATATATGTGTGTGTGTGTGTTCAACCACCTTAAAATATGACTTCCCTCCAAATCATTCGATCCATTTAACCATGAAAAAGAAACAAACACTCACAAAACGTCACCTTCAGAAGATACTAAGAAATATTCTAGTGTTTTAACTCTAATCTTACACGGGTTCGCACTTGACTACCGTTTGTGTGATTGTAAGTAATAGCTGTGGCCTGAATTGGAGCCTGCTCACTCAATGTGAACCGGTTTATTCTCACTTTATAGATCAATTATATTTATTTACAAATATATAAAAATTTCTTATATAATTACAACGGGTTAAGTATCGTCAATGACCTTGAGCGTTTGACGCCTAACTAGTATAATACGCCATCTAGTGATCAACGGTCACAGCTCGTGAACACCGAGCTAGCTGTTGTCAAGGAATAAACGAAATCAGATGGGACTGATTGAAAAACTTTCTTTGCCTACAATGTTACTTACTCGGTGATGTTTTGTCGGTTAAATTATTAATGGTACTTGGTATTTAATTTATATGGTTTCTACCTATTTATTTATATGGTACTTGGTATTTTTTATTTAGTTTAATTAATAAATAAATAGTACAATATTGTTATAAAAATAACTTGTTAAAATGAATTGTAAAGAAAAAGTACATAGATTAAAAGTGATAAACTATAAACCTGCAGGTTTGCCCAATCGACGGCATGCATTTTTTTTTTATGCGATACTAATACATATGCTGAAGGCTGAGTATCACAATCACTTTGGCCATCAGACCTTGGAGTACCACAAGGGATCTCGAGAACTATAAGAGATAGCGGGTGGATGCTTGAACTAAATATGATGAGAACTGGTTGTTGGTATAGGATCATACGAAATCATCATCATCTTCAGCCAGCTTTCTACTGCATTCAATCTCTACCTAATATTTTATCCGTTTGATAGTTTCTGATTTTTTACAACTTCAAGACATTTTGACTACATTTTTCATCATCATCATCTACAGCCCTAAACAAATTGGATTCGAGTTTTTTCAATATATTATATCCTACCGAGTTTGATGATAAGTTTGCGTTTCCAAATCCATATGACGATAAAGTTGCATATGACTACCGAGATCATTCAAAGTCACAGATAATCAAACATCATCATCATTCTCAGCCCACTTTTTACCGCATTTTATCTCTTTACCCTTGTGGGTCCAGAATGTATAGAATAAATGAAAAGTTGGTGATAGGTGGAATTGACCTTGGAGTACCAAAGGGATCTCGAAAACTATAAGAGATAGCAGGTTGGTGCTTGAACTAAATATGATGAGAACTGGTGGCATGTGTCGGATTATACAAAATCATCATCATCCTCAACCAACTTTCTACTGCATTTAATCTCTATGTATATTTTATCCGTTTGATAGTCACAGATTTTTTACAACTTCGAGACATTTTGAAAAAATATTTCATCATCATCTACAGCCCTAAACAAATTGGACACGAGTTTTTTTTAAATATCTAACCTACCGAGATTGATGATTAGTTTGCGTTTTCAAACCCATATGGAGATTTAGTTGCATTCGACTGCCTTGGTCATTTAAGTCACAGATTATCTAACATCATCATCATCCTCAGCCCACTTTTTACCGCATTTTATCTCTTTACCCCTTTTCTAGTGCCAATTTTTATTATTATTATTATTATAAACACAAACTAATGAAAAAGTGGGAAACAAAGAAAGAAGGGAGAATATTTAATGCTTATGTAATAACTTTATTGACAACACTATGTAAAAGTACACAAAATACGCTTAACGTACTCAACGATTGCAATAAAAACATATTTAAGCCAATGAAGCTATGTAATTACCAGATATGAAAGGCATGATTATTATAAAAACCGGCCAAGAGCGAGTCGGACTCGCGCACGAAGGGTTCCATACTATCGTCTATTTTTTGTACCTATTAGTTTAGATATTTATTTTTATAGTTTATAATATTATATATTTCTAAATATTTACTTACAAACACATATTCATGTTTCTACCTGTTTATAAAGATCGAGTAAAATATTGCTTAAAAATTACGTTTGTTGTATGGGAGCCTCCCTTTAATATATATATTTTGTTATTTAATTATTTATTTCGAAGTACAAATAATATACAAGTAAATATTCTGTGAAAATTTGAAGCGTATACTTGTAACCGTTTTTAACATTGAGCAAAAAAAATACAGACTGGATACAGACAGCGGAGGCTTAGTAATAGGGTTCCGTGTTCATTCATGTACCTATATACTGTACTGAGAGCATGAAGGTTGCGATTGATCGTGTGACTGTTCGTTTTCTTGTTTTGGTTTTTTATTTTCTTTGTTAATAATGATCTTTTTAGTCGTTAATTGTTTTTTCAGCTTTGCTTCTATTATGTATTGTGGTTCTCTTATTGGCAGATTTCTTGGGTGCCGCGGGTCTATTATTTCTGGCAATACACAATCTTCATAAAAAGTTATCAATTTGGGTTTCATACATTTTTCACATATTTTTCCTAAAACCGAACTAGAAAGAAAGAAATAATGAAAAACGTGGAAAAAACGGGGAAAATGATTCATCTTTGAGGGCTACCGTTGCATGCGCTGCGAAAACGGTTCAAGATATCACAAAAATATGTATGAAAGAATTATTTCTCTTAAAATAATCTAACAAAATGTCCTCAACAATATATGTCTATCTTTTAAGGTTAACTCACTAGAACCGTTTTTTTGGTAATAACTATTCCACGCGGACGAAGTCGCGGGCACCAGCTAGTGTTATATAAATATCATTACTTATTAACGTAACAAATCTTGTAATCTTTGTATTTACTTTGACACCAGCAATACACCTTTTAACCGAACATAAACATAAATTGCGGGTAAAAAAATAATAGGTCTTTAACTATGAAATTGCCGATTTGTATGACGAAATTGAGAAAAATGATGAACAGATATACCTACATAGATGCAATTGATAACTAAAGTTAGATGGAAAAAAAGCTATGCACTACGTATATCAATTTCTCAAAAACAGTGTATATGATAAAAATATACCTAGTTAAAGTAGTGAAACCGACGACACATTGAAAGAGGTGTTTTCAATGACTTCCCTATAAGTAATATGCACTAGTAATACATTTTTTTTTATCTAAAAGGTACATAATTCAACAATTGATACAATAAATATTGAATTTGGAAAAAATATAGCTGTACTTAAAAGTTACAAACAGATTAAAATGTAAGAAAAAAACGGCAATTTTATGGGTAAAGACCTATTATTATTTGGATTGAATAAGACTCACTCGAGTCGAGTTGTGACGTCAGGCGTTGGCGAACAAAAGAACCGGCATGTCGTGGCGTAACAACCATGAGCGCACGCGACTTGCGGCCGCTCGCCGCGCCTGCCGCCCGATCCGATACCTGCTGGTAAGGCGTATAGGACGATTCGCGCGACGCGGCAACTATTAAATCGCGTACGCCCGTGCATTGTGGCACAGCCTAATCTTTGCACTCAAGAAAGATAATGGTTTAAAAAAATGGACGTGTAAACTTACCAATAAATGAGTTATGAGTTATGAGTTTTGAGTTATGAGAAGTTTGTAACAATATGTATCGATAAAAGGTAAGTTTGACTTTCGAGATTTACATAATGTATTGACTAATTTATTTTTACTTTGGGAATTTTAATATAAATAGGTACCTAATTTTTTTCTGATAACTTGTAGATATAGACGTGAATTCTTGGAAGACCTATCATATCATGTAAATTAAACAAAAAAATTTTTTTTTTTCTTACTCTCACTCTTTTTTTTGCTTATAAAAAATATAGGCACATATTTGTAGGCAAAACAATTTACTACATATTATGTCTTAAACAATTTTTTTTGTAATATTTCAATGGACTAAAATGTCTGTTCTGTACGCGACACGAATTCACATCTACAACTATATTTACAAAATCACTTTTACTGAAGTCACTAAAAACTAACAAAATATCTTAAATAACTATATTTAGGAATTGTCTCTGTCAATTTAAACAATGTTTAATTAATAAATTGGGTTTAAAAGGAGAAAAAATTCGAAAATGTTCGGTCGGGAGACCGAACAAGTTGCTAGAGCAGACTGACCCGCCCCCCGCCAAGGGCCGCGCGGGTGTCAGGCAATCAGAAAACCACAAAATAACACAAAACTCACAAAATTAGGGCTGTAAAAAATAATGTTAGCGATCATTTTGAAGAGTTTTACATTTCATATCTGATGGTGTAAACATATTTTGCAATGCTATCTTCCATCACAAGTTTTGACAAGATATAAGAATGAAAAATGCTTTCACTAAATATATATTTTTTTGCAATAGAAGCTTGTAATTCATACTTTTTTTGGCAATATTTATTAGATTAAAATATGTTCTATTTGATAATATTTTTTATAAGTTGGTAGGAATTCTCCAATCTTCACACATATGAGTTAAATGTACCCATTTAGCGAATCGTAAAGGCACTTACAAAACACAGATAATTTTACAAAAACTTAGCACCGCGTCCGGATACTGTCGTTGTGCGGCAGGATCCCAGGATGCTGGCAGTATTTCCTCTTTGAATAGATAGACTCAAACATTGAGATCTTTATAGTTTTATTTACAAACAAACTATTATTTACACTACCAAGCTATGTGTTAGTGAAACCCACCAACATTACAGTTACTACGCTCCGGCAAGCGCGAGCATTCTTCCTGCTACTGACGGACAGATGAGGCATTCGAACCCTGGCCTGCTTTCCACCTACATACTACACATACCTACATCCAGATACATAGTATTGGATACAATGGGCTTTGTAAATATATTTCATTTCACAACGATTGGTGTTTGGTAAGTAATACTCAATTGTCTCTTCCGAAAATGCGTGGCTGCATGTATCACAAAACCGATTTATAATTAAACTTGTCCTGTTCTCATAGTACATACATATACGTACAGATACTTAGTCTAATCAACAATCACATCTCATAGTTTTATGAGAAATCCGTGAATATAGACACACACAATTTCACACACATGTTTTAAAGCCTCAAAAGATCACCATATGACTTATTATATCATATCATATTCTGATTATTACCTTTCAAAATAGTATTCAATATATTCAAAATAATATCGTAAAAGATAAAATATATTGGTAACCTCATTCTTGAGATGGAGAAGACGGGTACCACCCGTCTTCCTATGGTATGTATATCATAAGCAGGATTCAGTTTATTTGTCAGTGAACTACGCTGTATACAAAATGGCGCGCTGATACCAGTCCATTACAGTGCTATGTTTTTATTTCCGACTACATAGTCACATCCTTGACATAGTACACATTCCTTGCGCGGCCGAGCTATCATAGCTATACTCAATGCGGATATTTGGGATACAATAATAAGTCATTCCAGTGAGTGTGGTTCAGTGGCGACTGGCGAAGCGCCCGCCTTGCAATCCAACGTACCACGGTTCGATCCCAGCCAATCCGCACATAAACTAAAAAACAAGTCAATGGTGTAGGGCCGGATTCGAACCAGAGTACGTCAGAATGTTAGCAGTCGCTTCAACCGCCTAGCCATTCTCATTTCTTACACATAATAAAACCTAAATGAAGAAAGTAAATACACTATTTATTTCAAAAATACAATTACACTTAATAGAGATTTCTAACAAGGAACCTCCTGAATAAGCATCTATTTTAGAGCAAGGTTAAAGAAGAATAAATAAGAATTTACTTACGTTTTCTTTGAATAATATTTAAGGCGTCTCGTCCAATTTAGGTTTAGGCTCAAACGCCGTAACTTCAAGCCAGAAAAAAATATCGAGGCACTTTAAATGAAACTCATTATGTTGAAATTGTGCGAAAAACTCAGAGTATACTTAACATACCTGTGGGTAGATTGAGCATGTTTTACATTTGTGCTTTTAGCGGAGATGATTAATAAAACAGAACAAATATTAGGAGTTTTCTGTACAAACTTTATTCAAAGGTTTCAAACTTTGAAATGAATTTATTTTCCTGCGCGTCAGTTAGATATCTGTTTGTTTTTTTTTTTAAGAGGTTGACCCTCAGCCCCTTACTATGCTGAAGCTTGTGCGTCGGATATTGGAGATCTTCCCCAAGGTTTAATGTTTAATAATATAAATGTAAGATTAAGTATTTTAGTTTTAGAAAAGTAGTTTAAGTTTTTATTCTATTATTAGTATTTAGTTTTTTAAATTAGTTTTTAACAAAATGTAAGTTTTTTTTGAATAAATAAATATGTTAATATAAATGTTTAATATACAGGTGAATCGTCGTATAGGGCCGTATCGTATATTATACATTTGTTTTTTAGGATTCCGAAAAAAAATTAACTTCTGTTGAAAACAATACATCAGTTTAATAAAAAAAAGTATATCAGATGTCGAAAAAAATACGAACGAATTTTCAAGTC
Organism: Macaria liturata; assembly: GCA_964023185.1. Taxonomy (NCBI): domain Eukaryota; kingdom Metazoa; phylum Arthropoda; class Insecta; order Lepidoptera; family Geometridae; genus Macaria; species Macaria liturata. The sequence goes on along the minus strand of OZ026816.1, from coordinate 2,976,917 downwards.
AATATTTACTGCACTTACTGAATATAATGACTAGACCGTATTGATTGCTTACCATCAGGCGAATCACTGTCAAGTGTAAACCCATTCCTTGTTAAAAACAATATATTTTTCATATTAGTATTGTCTATGTCTCCTATCTGCATTATACGTAGTCCGATCTGTTTACCACCTCGACGTCCCAAATTGTTTCCGAAATGAAATAACGTCTCTTATCTTTGTGCTTTCCATCCTTTTTATGCCTTTTCACTGTGACTTAAAAACATCGTTCGAGTAAACCAGTCTTGTAATATGTCAACATGGGTTTTCTTTTAAGGGAAAATGGAGAAATGTTTATTATTGTGTTAAAATAGCGAAGAGAGTTTGTGTAATGGTTGTGAATAATGAACTGAGCAGTACGTTTCCTTGATGGCATGTAGCACACTCTCCTCGGTTTTAAGATATTTTTTAGATCTTCTTTTAAACACTAATCATAAGATATCAAATAACAGGTACATTAGCTATTAACTTGGCATGGTATTTCATAGCATTTCACCAAGAAAAAACAAGACAGTGCATCCTATGTGACAGATATTTTACGCACCATTGAATCCTCTTTTCATCCCTACATTAGTGGGTTAGGAAATAAATTGGAGTTACGCAAAATCTTCGCAGAGAAAAAAAACGATTCGTTACATGGTTTGGTGGTCAACTACTTTTTATTACGAGTAATACGTATTAAACGATCGAGTGACCTTAAAAATAACATAAACACCCCGTGTAAAAAAAGAAAATACTTTTGTCTATTCTAGTTGTTTACTGTAAAGCAGAACTTTCCAGACAACATAGGTACAAGTTTGACGTAGGTTGTATTCTAAGGACCCCTGTCGTCTTGTTTACTTTGTTATTTCGCTTTAGTAAACAAAGTTGTTAAGAACATATCTTGTTCTACAAATTTAATGAGACATGTTGTAGGTAATTATTGCTTGTAGATACCTAAAAATCACGATGGTATATGATTGAAAATGAAAAGCATAATCTTCTTCTTATCGAATGAGAGTGGCTAACTCTGGTGTCTAGAGTTTATCAAGCCGCCCTAAGGGCCTCTGACATAGCTTTACGACTGCCGTAATATACCAACGTCTTCCCGTTTTACGTTAGTGTTATTTTGTTTTATACAATAGGATATGCTATGTATATCTAACTACGTGGTCTCCATAAACTCCCACCAGCCAACTTAATATATAAATATGAGATACCTGCTGCGAACCAGTTAAGCCGTGAAACTAGTCAACTTGGAAGTTATGAGAGTTTTGAGAACTGTTGCAAATGGCGGCGCGGGACCCTTGAAATAAGAGAGTTTGCGGAATTATTTGTATATAGTTAGTTAATAACGGGTCATGGGGTTGTAGTTCATATTTTGGTTTGACCGACTTTAACAAAAGAAGTTATTAATTTGGTTCGTAGGTATGTTGTATTTTCGGAATTGTTTATTTGTGGTTATGATGATTTATTAAAAACTTCTGAGCACGTTTCTATGCTATTCATATTTTTAAAAACTAATACTTAGTAATAAGTTTGAGTAATATGTATGTTTTTTAATAAAAATTGAACCTTTTATATCACAAATGTCTGGATTTTTTATATTTCTTTTCTTTTCTTTACGATCGAGCAATTGACTGATTTGATGAATTACTTCATCATCATCAGGTGCCATCATCTTATTGAAGTTCGGAGGTCAGTTGGCAAAACTTCTAACGATCCCATACTGTTTCTTGTAGATTCATTCATTTCTTAATAAATTGCTTCCAATTTATTAATCTAGTAAGTAAACTAGAGGAAAAGTAAACGTGGATTAACACGTTTAGTTTATCCTGGAATAACACGACTTACACCTACGCTAGTTTTAACATAAACAGGCATTTCTGAAACATAAGTGAGTCGACTAAGAGGAAAATAGTGAAGACGAAGGTATATCTAGCGACGGATCCGATGAATAAACAACAGATGTTTATGTCACTTCCCTGAAGGGACGGCTCACGGCGTGCATGGCCCGAATTTATAAATAAATAATCAATTTCTATATGGTAGCCGATATTCCGAGACAGGGGATGTTTACCAAGGCTCAAGTTAGATGAGTGGTTTGCTTGTAAAACCATCAGTGACAAATAATACGAGTACATAACATGAATTGTAACGCTTTAAAAGATATTTGAAAATAAATTTAATAATACTAATGGGACAGCCATGTTGTATGATAGTGCCGAAATTCTGCGCAATATGAGCTAGCGTTTTCGTTTATATTTCCTGTGAGTAGAATACTAGAATTGCAAAGTCCTTTATTCTCCTTTCCAGCATTTCCCGTTTGATGTCGCCGACAAGCTCTAAAGGACAGAGTTGGATAAAGTTATTCAGCAAACGAATGGCAATGTTGGAGTGGCTCTGTTTGACCCTACGTGCCATATCGCACAATTCAGATTTTCATGAAAACTGCGTGTTTGCTGAGTAACCAGACCGACCACGTTTCAGGCAATTCCACTGGAAATATACGGGGATTTTCACGTAAATTTATCTTGTTTATTTCACGTTAAAAACGTATGTAGCTCCTGATATTAAAGAGGTGACAATGGACCAGTATAATATTGAGCTGAAACGTAATGTAGTAAAAACTTTATTTCACTCATAAAAAGCAATATAAACTTCATTAATTAATCAAGCTAAAACTGACTTGAATATTAAAATACGTTCAATCTTAGTAACTACAGTCTAAACATTCGAGTTCGTCGAACTTTCCTTAGTAACGAGAGTTTTGCTAATAAAGGTACTGCATCTGATCAATTGAAATCCCTGAGAGCATCACAAGTACCTATGTACCTAGCTAGGTACTGCACTTGTTCGGTTTTTGCAAACAAGCTCCCAAGTTTAATTGGATCGAACTGCGGGAGGTGAATATAAAGCGATGCCATTCAGCTGGTAGAGCTGCTCAACGTGGCACAACTCGAGCATCGAGGGCATTGTGCAGTCTGGGACGCCGACTGGACAGCGGCCCTGAAGGTCCTGGCCTGGTATTCTGTGAAATGATGAATATATGCAAAAAGCTATTAGTTAAGTTACATAGTCCGATAGGATTTTTAAGATTCAAAGTAAATGTAAGAGCAAATACTAGTCTACTCTACCCGTAGTATCTACTTCCCTCTGTTTGCATTAACATATCCAACGCCGAGAGTTGCGCGTTTATAATTATTTATCAGAGCTCTTAGCGTACAAGTTTGTAACAGCTCGAGTTAGAATGTCATCATGCAAAGAGAGTATTCATGAGCGCTGCGACCGTAGACTCCGTGGCCCGCGCCGTGCCAGCCGGGAATGTGATAGCTAACTACCGAATTCTAAAAGCCATCCTGACAATTTCAGGCATTCGCTCGCTCTGTCCGAGCTTATCTATTTCCCCGCCGCCTGTAGGCCAGCTAGAGCTTTTTAAACTCCGCTTTTGCAACCGAAAAGACCTGTGACCTAATTCGAAACAAAGAGGTCTAGTTTTTACTACAAACTCGCACCCACTTCTTTAAAAACTCCAACAATACAAACGGACATAATGATAAAGGATGAAGGTATAATCCAATATAAAAACATATTGCAGACTACAAGGAAAACAGAGGTAATAACTACCTATAATGCTTGAGATGGCACACAAGGAAATTTGGTAAAAGGATTTCGGTAAAAGCCCCATAAAGTGACTGTATATATCTGAGCACGTTTGAAGGTTGAACATAATAATATTATCTGAGAAATAGCTATTCCATTTCAGTGCCACATCTTCAGTATAAACAGACGGTTATCTGAATAAGTAAGTAGACGTGCAACACTCGGTAAACTATGAAAATGTATTCACAAGCAGTGCTCGCAGCGTTCGCCGTATTCTTTCCCGGGGCGGGTGCAGCGGCTAATGGAAAATCCATTTGTGTCGAACCATACTGGCTCCATGCCGCTACCGTGCTCTAATAACATCTCGAGTGCACTACCTTAGCAAATACAAACCTCAGGTTCCGGCTGCTTGCGATCAAACGAGCCGGTAAAGAACTTAAGTCGCTGCTTAGTACGACTCACATGGCATGAGGCAAAGACACAACAAATCCGCGATGTAGTACATCTTTACATTTGTGAATATCTTCTCTTTTATCTAAATTGCTGAATCTTCGCGAATAATAAATACAATATTCGAGCGACAAAATTACCAGACCGATAAATCTCGGAATCAAGCATTAAATTCATCGTTAAAAACACGTTTTGTTCTACCCCCGAAATGGCGCCGGCACATAATTTGACTCAATATTGGCAGCGGCAGTAAAATCTCTGTGATACTGAAATCAAATTACCTGAGTCGGGAAAAGCAGTCATGGAGAAATCTTTGCGGGTCCAGAGATTACAGAAGATTAATCGAATTGAAAGGAAAGCCGGGCCCGACATTTTTATGAATCAACATTACGTCGTTCACAAAGGCCGGTACAGAAGTCATCGGCTGAAAAATTGTTCTTTGATGTTTGATGCGGACGCATTTCGTCTGTCTGAGACGATTCAAAGACGGAAGGGGCTTATTTTGTATACGTCAGTGAAACTAATCTTGAGGAGCTCGCTGCTCGGCAGTGACGCAGCGGAATCTTCTGTATAAAAGCTTACTAAGAGTCAGCGCGGCGGCTAATAAGCATCGCAGCGGCCTTCATTAAGGCGCCAGACGACGGAGAGCCTATTGATTTTATTCAGCTCCTCTAATAAAGGTAAATTTACCTCAAAACGTTGGTTAGGGGGGTTTCAAAGAAGCCTCACTATCGCAGCCCCTTTGTCCCGCGGTCGCTCCTGCAATTATAGCAGCTATGAGATATCTTGAGGGGTTATTGAAATTTATTCAAGCGGAGCACTCTTTGGTCGACTTCTACATTTGAATGTTAAAGTGCTTCAAGTTTAGAGGTATGAGCTTTTTAAACTGAATTAAGGGAGATACGATCGAACTACTTTATTTATTTCATAAACATCTGCTGAAAAATTTAGGCCAGGCATTTTTTAAGAACATAGCAATATAAAACGTAACTAGGTACTGGGTTTGTCATTCATCGAAAAACCAATAATGGATTGCTGCCATCACACGAGTGAATTTGTGATCACATTATGCAAACATATCGTTTTGGGTACCATTACAGAATATTAAAAGTGTGGTTTCCTAGTATTCGAGCTGATCTGTAGTTGGTTCGAGGTTGTTCCATTATTTTCTGGATTACGGGTAGTCACGTATTGGCGCGCTGACGCCGCTCTGTCGACAAATGGCGCCGAAAATTATGCTTTTAGTTTACTTCATCTAAAGTGTTCTTTAAGAATATTTATAATGTAGTTTTTGTTAGAATACTGACGTACATGATGTACATGGTCCATTTTATTGTACACTAGTGGGTGCTCGCGGCCTCGCTCGCATTAAGAAGTAAAACTTGCATCCCCTATTTCACCCCTTTAAGAGTGGCATTTCCAAAAATCCTTTCTTAGCGGATGCCTACGTCACAACATCTACCTTCATTCCAAATTTCAGCCCAATCCGTCCAGTGGTTTGGGCTGTGCGTTGATAGATTACTATATCAGTCAGTCAGTCACCTTTGAGTTTTATGTATTTAGATATTTACCTACCTATAATAAGTTTATGCATAATATAAATCTTGCGTACACACATAGAACTACCAAAACTATTAATTAAGATATTCATGCAATTCATTGTCTACGTGAAAAGATTTATTTGACTCAGACAATTAATTCAACTAATTAGTCGATCGCTAGCAAATAGTTCCGAACTATCAAAAAGGCAAGGCATTAGTTAAGCCGCGTAAACTCTCAATAAATCGTCTCACCTCGCCTCATAATCTAGAACTTTCCAAGTCTAGACTGGTATAAATCCAAACTCTCTCTACGACTCTTGAAAAGATGTATTGCTGTTGGATCTCTTGATTTTCCAATTACGTAGAGTTGGCCTCATATTTCCCTTTTCGGATAGTTTGGGACGAATTTGCCCCGTCTGTGGGATGTGACATTCGTATTTCAAAGTGTGAGTCCGCCGAGATTGCTTGTCTGTTGAGAATTACTTGCATCACGCAGATTAGCTTGGGGTCCACCCTAACTCACCTGATGAGATAACACTACAAAGGTTGTGCAGAGAATTTCTGAACATGTGAAAAAGCAATAAC